>KE372852.1:322147-332322 GCA_000418225.1 Zizania latifolia | reverse complement strand
ACTTCACCGCTCTCTGTCAGTTTCCCCTCGGCCCTTAGAAACGATTGTGCCCTACCGGGAAACTATTGTCATGGATTTTCTTTCCCCTTACTGGTCTTGGCATCTTTGGCCAATCACTTATCTTTCTTCCCCACAGCTTCATTCTCTCGTATGGGTGTTTCATTGGAAGGAAACATCGATGGCGCATGTATACCATTTTCTTAGAATGGTTCAACCATGTGCTCGATGTTTCCTCCAAGCACCGTGGACAAGATCCGCCTTTCCTTTTGCTTTGTCCAGATAAGTTACGATGAGTCAGCATCATTTATTATGACAAACAATAAGGAGTGTAGCTGAAAGTATTCCTGGATGTACTCGTCCCAAACCTCAACATCTACGTGGCATAGAGTTTTCAGATCCACCAAGGGTCTAAGGTATACGTCAATGTCATTGCTAGGTTATTTAGGACTTGAGATCAAGATCGACAATATGATATATTTATGCTTCTTATAAAGCCAAGGTGGAAGATTGTATATATACAGTAACACTGGCCACGTGCTGTGCGCACTGCTCATGTTAACAAAATGGTTCATGCCATCCGTACTCATGGAAAATCTAATATTCATGCAATCGTTAGCAAACCATCGAAATGTGGCGTTAATTGTTATCCACTGAGCAGAATCTGCTGGGTGTCATAAAATTGAGTCGTTCTTACGACCCTCTTTATACCACCTAAGCCGTTTAGACTCATTTGCATTTGCAAACATCCGCTTCAGATGGGGATTACTGGGAAATACCATATCACCTTCCTTGGAACGTTCCTTCTTTTACACCCATCGTCTTTTCTATTCTTGAATCGATGTGTCTCATATATTGGACATCTGTCAAGGTCTGCATACTCTCCATGAAACAGAACACAATCATTCCTACATGCATGTATTTTCTCTATATCCAATCCTAAAGGACATACGATCTTCTTAGCACTATACACGGTGGTAGGCACCTTATTCTCTTCTGGCACCAAGTCTCTTAGCAAATTTAGTAATGCTTGAAAACTCACATCGAACCATCTGTATATCGCCTTCATTTGTAGCAATGTCAGGACAGTGTATAAGTCTGTGTGCTTCTCTTGGCAGCCAGGATAGATCGGTGTTTTTGAGTCTCGAACAAGTTTTTGGTATTCGAAAAACTCTCCTTTAGAATATGCAACTTGTTCCTCCGTATCACGCACCATCTGATCAACATTGTCCACTATATAAGTATACTTATCTTTATTAATTCCTAATATATCATTGTCGCTCATGTAATCCATATCATTAGCCCTACCTTCATCTTTACTACCATTGGAAGCAATCTGATCTACTTCGACGTCATTTTCTTCTTCTTCGCCATGCTTGTTCCATATCTGATATCTCTCCTTGAATCCACGTCTTAGCAAATGGTCGTAGACATATTCTGAATTTGGAAACTTCTTTTCGTTCTTACAGTCATAGCATGGACACCACATTGCAGTCTTTCCTTTAGCTTCCATGTCTGTTCTAGCAGTACTCATAAAAAACTTCATCACACTTAAGTATTCATTGCAAGTATGGCAATCAAGATACATCTAGCTCCTTGTTGTTGGCATCTACAAATTTATCAAAAAATAACCATCATATCTAAGTTTATGACTTGCAGCAATTAAAGCATGCTTTGGGCACTAATAGGCAAGGATAGGTCCTAAATCCCATCCGGGGATGTGCGGCCCGCGTAGCTAGACCCCATGGTCCCGTACGGTTCTAGAGAGAATTTTGGTAGCATCTCTCCGATGTTCTCTAAATACACGTCTTCACTTAGAGTCAAGAGGGTTGTGTATCCGGAGAACAACAGGGAGACACCACAGAAACTCTCTTTATATAGCCATACGGCACTACGGGGTCCAGCTACGTGAGCCGCATATCCCTAGACTGTTCAAAGTGCGTGAACAATTCGGGAGCGTCTTCCTATAAATATGACCTGTTCTCGGTCATATTTATAATCCAACACTCCCGAACGGGAGATGACATAATCGGTTACGTAACTCTAATAACTCACCATGCATTTATATTATATTAAAATTTGTAACAAAATTAATTCATAGCAAAGATCCATCGGTTGTTAATTTACTAATTATTTCACTTTATTCAACATATATATATATGAAAAATATGGTGTTGCATTAATATTAGAGAAAAAGTATACCTTCGGACGGATATTGGTGCTAACGGCGGTGCCGAGCAGTGCACTGGAGCACGTAACAGTGTGGGTCACCATCCACAAGCACGCGCGTGGTCAGCTGGCTATTGGCTGCAGGACTTAACTGTGGCCGGTCGGCAGTTATGGGACAAGAGTGAAGTCAACGGTGGGTGGGAGCAATAAGTGCGGAGCTTGGTGGATCTGAGCTCGTGCGCTACTTAAATACTTGTCATTAGTGACGGTTATTGCTAAAAACACATCACTAACAGTGGCCTTAGGGTTGTGGGCTTTTTAGTGACGTGGGTAAAATAACACGCGTTATTAAAGAGCACACCCTATTTTGACGGGTGATACTGTAACTCATCACTAATGGGGGCACCTCTCTTTAGTGATGGGTCACAACATGACTTGTCACTAATACTGGCACCCTTTAGTGATGGGTCACACTATGACCCGTCACTAATAGAGGTGCCCCCTCTTTAGTGTCAGGCCACACTATGACCCATCACTAATAATGTAGTATTACTGACGTGTGTAAAATAGTCCGTCACTATAAGTGTATTATTGATACGCGTCAATAATCCGTCAGTAAAGCTCCGTCACTAAAGACCGTTTCTGTGATTATGGGCCATGCCCATATTTTTTCTCATCAAGGGAAAGGAGGTGGTGAAGAAGATTGTTGGTGCAAATCTAGATGAGGTGAAGAAGATGGCGGATGCTTCTGCTGAATCCTTTGGAGCTACCACAACTGATATAGTGGTGGAATAGATGTTTTTTTGAAGGAATGGTGGAATAGATGTTGCTGCCTTCTCTCCTAAAACTGATCTGTGACTGTGAGTACTGTCTAGTCAAGTGTTGAAAATGTGTCTGCATTGTCAGTGTGTATTTTTCTCCTCGTGTTATTTATACTACACAATTTATCGAGTAAAACTATTATTGTGACATTTTCATTTCCCGGATTTCTTAGGCTACTATATTTTCGTTAGGCAGCACACTTTGTAATACACCCTTGGTTTGGTTGTGCTTATTTTCTTCGGCAATATGAGATACAGAAAACACGTTTGCCTTACCTACGAATTAATTGTTAAGTAATATAATAAAATCTTATTGTAAACCTTGATGCAATAAATTGATCTCAGTATTTGTACACTTTTGTCATGAGTAAACATTGTTATTGACCTCTTGCAGCGACCTAGAACTGTTTCAGGTGTTGATTTGGTCTACGCTGTATTCTTTTTGATCCCAATGCATCTTCCAAAATCTTGTTGGAGGCAGGTGTGTCAATTGGCTCCTATTTTTAATGAGTTTGTGGATCGTGTTAGTTTGGATGGAGATTTTTTGTAAGATTCTTTGTCTAAGTAAGTTTCTCTGCCATTTTAGTCTCTTCATATTTTCATCCAGATTTTCTGCTTGTAACTCGAACCAAGATAAATGAGAATATCAGCTAATCAATTCCCACTAAAACACTAAGTCTTCTATTTTTGTTCGTTTTAATTTTAAAACATTTATTATCTTTTGATTTTTTCTATAGCGTTAGCATGAACACAATACTACTTTATGTATAAGCAAACTATGTAGATGGGGAAATGAGTCCTACAGAGTTTCCTCTCTGCTGACGCTGCCAAACCAGCGCCCAAATAGGACGAGGAAGGAATATAAATAAAGACAGGTTTACGGCAATTATTCAAGTGTTTAAATAATGATTTAATGTTAAAAAGTTTATAAATAATTTTAAAATAAATTTCTTGATATTTTTTATATTTTAAAAGAAATTATATAGTTTAACACTTTAAAAAATATGGGAAAATATGTAGATGGAAGGTTGTCTGGTAGCTACCGCATATCGTTCTCGACAAAGGCTGGCGTGCCGCGTGCATGCATCCTCCGGTGAAGAAACAAAATCCCAGGAGACCTCATTATATTGATCAGAGTTAGATCATTTTTCAGCCATAGTAACACTTGGCCAACAGGCACTTTTGCACACATCCATAATTTATACTTTGTCATTTTGTAATTGTTAGTAAGAACTGAGGAATCGTCCAAATAATTTTATTTATTATGTTTTTAAAAAGATTCTTTATTTATTTATATGGAAGATAATATTTATTTAACAATAACAAAAGAAAAAACAAAAACAATATATATTTAAAAAAGTATTATTAGATTGGTGCCGAGCCAAGCCATCAGCCGTGGTTCGCTTCAGTAGCTCAAGTCGACCCGCCCAACCAGCTTCCTTGTCCGACACAACCAGGCACAACCCACTTCGGGTCCAACAAAACCGAGACTACAACAAGCGTAAATACAAAACCCTAAAACCCCATGCTCGATCGGCTACTCCACCCCCGAAACTTCCACCGCCACCGCCACCACTGCCAACGATGGAGTTCACCCCTGCCACTGCGGCGCTTGATAGGATAAGTCTTATGTTTATCTATTAGAAGTAGTTGGTGCATATGTCAGCACCTTATCACCTTTCTTATCTCTTTATTGAGCTAAAAGTAAGCTATGTACACCAAACCAGCCAAATTTTATGGCTAAGAGAAATGAAAAACAGTCCAAAAAACATGTGATTAATCTCCAACAAGTGGTATGAGAGCACAGTTCTTCCCTGGTTCCATCAACCCTATCCCAATCCCGTCGTCATGTCTGCCCGTCCCCGTTCCCACTCTTTGGCCTTCTACGTTCGGCGCGGACAGTCAGCTAGCGCAGGCAACATCAACCTGGCGGCGCTGCCGGCCCTAGACGCGGAGAACACTTGGGCCCAGTGTAGCACGGACGCACGGCTCTGGTGCGAGGCGGACGCACGTGCTGCAGCAGCCAGGCACTAAGAGGAGACGGCGGAGCTGATGGAATTGTGCCCGAGAGAATTCTAGGGAACCAGAAGTTCTGGCTTAGGGCCGAAAGTTCCAGGTTTTAGAGCATCCGAAAGTTTCGGTTAGACTAGAAGTTCTGGGCCAACCCCAGTTTTGGTTTCTGGAGGAGCTAGAAGTTCTGGTTGGACCGGAAGTTCCAGGCCTGCCTGGACGAACCGGAAGTTCCGGGTCGAAATAAATTCGATACAGAAGGTTATTTTTGAAAGTTCCAATCAGAACCGGAAGTTCTGGTCAGAACCGGAAGTTTTGGTCCAGGCGAACAGATTAGATCTATTGGGCTTTAATACAGATTAAAGGCCCGTGACAGGGCACTATATAAAGAGAGGAGGGGCTAGCACGAAAAGGCTGTTGTTTGATGTTGGTTTTGACCAAACCCTAGCCGCCACCTCTCTTCTCTCCTCGATTGCAATTGTTGTGATCGATCTCTCCCCGGATCTCGTGAGTGGTGCTAGCACGCTGGCACGACGTGATCCTTTCCCCGGACGTGTAGATACCGTGGAGGCACTACTCCAATAGTGGTGCTCGTCTTCCCTACGTGGAGGTCACCGGATCGGAGGATCGCGTCGTCTTCATCGCCGGGTCACCGACGAACGAGCGGAGCCGGGAGAAACTTGAGGACGCGCTTCATCGACTCTACTTCCGCTGCCCGAGTGCGTCTCGTGGCCTGAGGTAACGATCCGTGATCCCATTACACGCATGGTTCCTGGGCTAACGGGGTAAAATTTTAAAATTAAGCGCTAGCGGAGCTTCCCTATAACCTAACAGTGGTATCAGAGCCTACGTGCGTAGTGTTTGATCTGGATCGATCACATATGGTGATATATGATGGAAATAGATTGGATCTTTTGTTTTTATTGTCGGATTTTTTGGAAGTTCCGATTGGACCAGAAGTTCCAGGCAAAAATAAATTCGAGTCAGAAGGTTGATTTCGGAAGTTCTGGCCCTGAGCCAGAAGTTTCGGGCCCTTCGACCGGAAGTTCTGGGCTTCTGAGCCAGAAGTTCCGGGTCCAGTTCAGTCACGTCTAGATTCCACCTAACTCGTTTTTGCATGGAATGTTGTGACTGGTATGGCCTTACAAATGTATGAGATACAAGCTTGTAATAACATGGCCTACGTGTCATGGTTGATTACAGCCTAAGGCTGTTCAAATGTTGTATGACCTGTGCATCGACATGTGATGTTTCTGTTCATGTAATTAGTATAGTGCTATTAGGAGTAATAGACCGATACAAGTTAATAGAAGCCTGAAGTGTGATGAACTGAAGGACAGGAACCATGGAGATGGAGATCGTCATGCGAGAGGGCCATACTATGTCACAGTTAATATGATTGCCTGTGATTTTTATTTATGTTCCTGTCATACTATTCTTTCATGTTCCATGTGCGGTAGGCATCGTTACCGTATTAGAATAGTTTTCCTCAGAAAATTAAGTATTGATGCTCTTTCCAATAGCTGCACCTACCAATGTTCTCGATCATCGATGGTAGGTCTGCCAAAGCAGGGTGCCGTCTTTTATCTTGACCAGTTAGGGTGGATGTCGGACAACCACATGCATAGTATTGGTTTGCTTAACAAAGCTATCAAAACGGTTTTGGCTTTAGGGCATGGAGTAGGGAGTCGGGCATTGGATGTTACCCAAACGAACAAGAGTCACATAGATATGTGATTAGCAAAGTATTGCTTACCTATGTCACTAATCTTCTAGCAGTGTTGCCAAAGCTCACTAGAAGTTAGATGAATATATATCTTGTCCCACAATGTGTCGTTAGAGGGAAAGCGATCATTTTACATATTGTGGTACATCTTTTATTTGATAGAAGATTAACATAGCATAATGCTGAACCTTACATTGTTGTTGTAGATCATGGCACCTACTGCAAAGAACACTTCCATTTTTAATCTGTGACCTATCCTTGAAAGGGAGAAATTGTCTGGAACAAATTTTATTGACTGGTACAGGAATTTGAGAATCGTTTTCAAACAGGAGAATAAGGATTACAGTCTAGAGAAACCCCACCCTGATGAACCAATGGATAATACATCAATTGCTGAAAGGTGGGCTTATGAGAAGCACGCTAGTGATTCAATTGATGTCAGCTGTCTCATGCTTGCCTGCATGTCTTCTGAGCTTCAGAAGCAATATGAGGACAGGGATGCTTACGATATGATCGTGGGGCTAAAGGGCATGTTTGAGAACCAAGCACGGAGTGAGAGGTATAATGTCTCAAAGTCGTTGTTTGCTTGTAGATTGGCGGAAGGCGGTCCAGTGAGTCCTCATGTGATCAAGATGATTGGTTATGTTGAGAACCTAGAGAAGCTTGGCTCTAAACTTAATAAAGATTTGGCCACAGATGTGATTCTTCAGTCGCTCCCTGCGAGCTTCGAGCCACAGAATTATCATATGAATGGTATGAAGAAAACCTTAGCTGAATTGCATGGGATGCTCAAGACAGCCGAGAAAAGCCTTAAGAAAAATCCTAGTTATGTGATGATGGTTCAAAAGGAAAGTAAGAAAAGGCTAAAGCTCCAGATGCGATCTCGAGCTCTAAGTCTAATTCGGCTAGAAAGTCCAAGTCGGGCCCTGCTAGCTCTGACACTTGCCACCACTGCCATAAGCCTGGCCATTGGTGGAGGAATTGCAAGTTGTACTTAGAAGAACAAAAGAAAAAGAAGGAAAGTGCGACTTCCGCTTCAGGTATAAATGTTATTGAAATTTATCTTGCTACTCGTCCAAGTGATTCATGGGTATTTGATACCGGATTAATGATTCACACTTGCAAATCATTGTAGGGGCTGAAAAGGACTAGGAAGTGCGCAAGAGGCGAATTGGATGTTCGCGTCGGCAATGGTGCAAAAGTTGCTGCGTTGGCCGTCGGCGTTTATTCTTTGTCGCTACCCTCAGGATTAGTTTTAGAGTTAAATAATTGTTATTTTATTCTCACCTTGGGCAGAAACATTATCTCTTCGTCATGTTTAAAGGAAGACGGTTTTGAATTCATAATAAAGAACAAGTGTTGTTCGATAATTTTGAATGGTATGCTCTATAGCGTTTGTCCATTGTTGAATGGCTTATATATTCTGAATCTTTAGGATACACATATTTATAGCATTAATACAAAGAAACCTTAGCTCAATGATTTGAATTCTACCTGTGTCTGGCATTGTCATTTGGGTTATATAAATGAAAAGCGCATACAGAAGCTTCATAGAGATGGCCTTTTGGAGTCATTTGATTTTGAATTGTTTCACACATGTGAGTCTTGTTTACTTGGCAAGATGACTAAGACGTCTTTCACTGATCAAAGTGAGAGGGCAAACGAGCTATTCGCCATCGTACATACTGATGTGTGTGGACCAATGAGTTCTACAGCCAGAGAAGGATTTCAGTACTTCATAACATTTATCGACGACTTTAGTAGATATGGTTATGTCTACTTAATGAGGCATAAGTCAGAATCCTTTAAAAAGTTCAACGAGTTCCATAATGAGGTATAAAATCATACTGGCAAGATAATTAAATTTCTACGATCGGATCATGGAGGTGAATATTTGAGCCATGAGTTTAATGATCATCTGAAGTAGTGTGGAATTGTTCCACAGCTGACTCCACCTGGTACACCTCAGTGGAATGGGGTGTCTAAGCGGAGGAACCGAACTTTGTTGGACATGGTCCGATCGATGATGAGTCAAACTGATCTTTCATTTTCTTTCTGGGGATTTGCTTTAGAAACTGCTGCTTTCACACTAAACAGAGTTCCATCTAAATCTGTAGAGAGGACACCATATGAGATATGGACTGAGAATCGTCCCGGGTTGTCTTTTCTAAAGATCTGGGGTTGCGAGGTCTATGTAAAGCGTTTGACGTCTGATAAGCTCACTCCAAAATCTGATAAATAATTCTTTGTGGGATATCCTAGGGAAATCAAAGGATATTACTTCTCTTATCGGGAAGAGGGCAAAGTGTTTGTCGCCCAGAATAGTGTTTTTTTTAGAAAGAGTTTCTCTCGAAAGGGGTTAGTGGGAGCACGGTGCGACTCGAAGAGATTTGAGAACCGCTAAAAAGTGTTTCAGCTCCTACTGAACCGGACCTCGACATGCAAGATGTTGCAGAGCCTGTTGTCGAGACACTAGCCCCATGTTGGTCGGAAAGGTTGAGTCGTGCACCCGAGCGGTTTGCATTTTTAACCACTGGGCAGCGCGACATATTATTGTTAGACAATGATGAACCTAAGACCTATTCGGAAGCAGTGATGGGACCAGACTCTGAGAAATGGCTTGGACCAATAAGATCCGAGTTAGAATCCATGCGAGAGAATCAAGTTTGGAAGTTGGTCGATCAACCTGATGGTTCCTAGAATTCTCTTGGGCACAATTCCATCATTCTCCCACTTGCACAAGAACCAATTCTTTGCAAGATTCGAATTCCATCCCCTTAAGCGTGCGACCCGATAGGTTCATACGCAAACAGCCGCTACCCGGTAACCATTTCCGGATCGCTAAATAATAGCAGTACCTAGCAGCACATATTGACCCCCGAATGCGTACAAAGTCAAAATCATTCTTTCTGAACCTTGATATACACACACACCAATCCCTTTACCACACAACATCAGTCAAGCTCAAGGCGAGATATGTGCCACCCTTGTTGGATAGCTCGACATTTCACTCGATCAAGTAGTAGATTTAATCATGACTAACTCTTTAGTCATAGTGGCATTGCCATGCACTTTTTCAATCTAACTACCTCGAGGGGCCCAAAGACGTCTCTCCCGTTATTTAGAGGGGTAAATTCCATCTTGACCGCTCACATCCCATGACATGTTTCGTGACACACTCGAAAGCAACCTTTATAACTACCCTCTTACGGAATAGCGTTTGGAAGCTCCTAAGTGTGCTACTACACATTCTAAAATCAATGACGATCTCAGGTCTAAGGATTCTGCAAGTACACCATTTGAGATGACAACTGATGGCACATTACAATAATAATCCCAGCAGTATCTCAAGGTTGGTCTATCCAACTCATGTTCACTAACATGAGTCCACATCACTGATTTAACATCTCTATGTCTATGATCTGTGAAACATGATCATCAATCAGACGGAT
>KE372852.1:295271-308823 GCA_000418225.1 Zizania latifolia | reverse complement strand
ATCCTCATCGTGCAATCTTCATCACCCGGTTGACAAGCACTCATCACCTCATGGTTCATACCATGACTCCTCACCCGGCTGCTGCCGCGCCTCCTGCACCCGCGCGCGCCCGGCTCTTGCCGCCCCTTGCTGCGCCAAAGAAGAAAGGGAAGGGAGGTTCGGCCAGCGTCTAGGGTTAGAGAGAGGAGAGAGATGGCTGGTGGAGAGGAGAGAAAGGTAGGAGTTGGCTTGAGGAGGAAGAAGATACAAGTGGAGACAAATTCGAATTTTTTGCAATTAGCTCAAAATGTCTCAAAGTTTACAAGGGATGGCTAGCCCTTATATAGCCGCCATGGACCGATACAAAGACTCAATTACCCTCTTCGCGAAGCTTCGCTACAGACTCTGGCCCATGGGCCAAAAACATAAAATAACCCTACAGATATTATTCGGTGCCGCTGCTTTTCGTACCGTCACGACACCGCTAGAATTAACGGAGAACACACTTTTTCAGTAGATTGACGGTTTTGAGCCGAAACCGACAAAGCGTCCGCCGCCTCCACACTGTGCACCCGGATTGGACCCGTTCTAACCCCGCGGCTCTTCAGCCCGGCGATCGAACATCCGTGTACCTGAGTCGCACAGGTCGACACCACGACGGATCCCATTTCCCTTGCCGCTTCAGCTCCACGCACCCGGATTGGACCGGTACGCCTTCGTGACCCCTCTGTCCGACCAACGTCGGTCCGTGTACCTGAGTCACGTGCGAACTCCATCACGGTCAAGGCTTCTTCATCTCTATTCCTTCACATCTTCCCTTCTCGATGCTTCACGTCTTCTTTTCCCGTTGACAATCACTCATCATCGCTATGGTATACACCATGGCTCCTCACATGAGGACTCACAGGACTGCCCTCTGCCAACCTGCACCCAAACAAAGACTTAGAGTCATTATACCTCTCGGTCCTCGCCTGGTTCTCAAACATGCCCTTCAGCCCAACGATCATATCGTAGGTGTCTCTGTCCTCATATTTCTTCTGAAGCTCAGAGGACATGCAAGCAAGCATGAGACAGCTGACATCCACTGAATCACTAGCGTGCTTCTCATAAGCCCACCTCTCAGCCAGTGGCGTATCATCCTTCAGTTCATCAGGGTGGGGTTTCTCCAGAATGTAATCTTTATTTTCTTGTTTGAGAATAATTCTCATATTCCTGTACCAGTCTATAAAATTTGTTCCAGACAATTTTTCTCTTTCAAGAATAGGTCGCAGGTTAAAAACTGAAGTGTTCTTCGTAGTAGGTGCCATGATCTATAACAAAATACAAGGTTTAGCACTATGCTATATTGATCTTCTATCAAATAAAAGATATACCACAATATGAAAAATGATCGCTTTCCCTCTAACGACACATTGTGGGACAAGATCCATAGTCGACTAACTCCTAGTGAGCTTTGCCATCACTGCTAGAAGATTAGTGACATAGGTAAGCAACACCTTGCTAATCACATCATATGTGACTCTTGTTCATTGAGGTGACATCCAATGTCCGACACTCAACTCTATGCCCCAAAGCCCAAAACCGTTTTGATAGCTTTGTTAAATAAACAAATACTATGCATGTTGTGTCCGACACCATCCTAACTGATTGAGATAAAAGATGGCACCCTGCTTTGGCAGACCCACCATACAGTGATCATAACCTTAGTAGGTGTGGCTATTGGAAAGAGCATCAATACTTAATTTTCTGAGGGAAACTATTCTATCAGGGTAACGATGCCTACCGCACACGCAACATAAAAGAATAGTATGATAGAAACTTAAGTAAAACATCGCAGGCAATCATATTGACTATGACTGAGTACGGCCCCTTCACATGGTGATCTCCATCTCCATGGTTCCTATCCGTTGAGTCATACTGCTTCAGGCCTCCATGAACCTGTATCAGCCTATTACAACTAATAGAGCTATACTAATTACATGAGCTGAAGCATCACATATCGACTCGCAGGTCGTACAACATTTGAACAGCCTTGGGCTGTAATCAATCATGACACGCAGGCCATGTTATTACAAGCACGTATCATATACTTTGCAAGGCCATACCAGTCACAATATTCTCTGCAAAAATAAGTTAGGCGGAGACTATGCGCAACTAAAAACAGACCCAGAACTTCCGGCTCAGCTGGAACTTCCGGTCGAAGGGACCAAAACTTCCGACTCAGGGCCAAAACTTCCAAAATCAACCTTCTGACTCAAATTTATTTTTGGCCCGAACCTTTTGGCTACACCCGGAACATCCGAAAATAACCTTCTGTACGGAATTTATTTCTGTCCAGAACTTCCAGTCCAACCGTAACTTCTGAACCCGGAACTTCCGAGTCATATCCGAAACTTCCAAAAATAACATTCTGTATCAAAAATTATTTTGGCCTGGAACTTCCGGTCCAACTAGAACTTCCAGAAATCCGACGACAAAAATAATAGATCCAATCTATTTCCATCACATATCATCATATGTGATCGATTTAGATCGAACACTATGCACGTAGGCTCTGATACCACTGTTGGGATATGGGGAGGCTACTCTAGCACTTAATTTTAAAATTTTACCCCATTAGCCCAGGAACAGGGACAGGATCACCTCGCGCCAGCGTGCTAGCACCACTCGCGAGATCCAGAAGATCAATCACAACACTTGTGATCGTGGAGAGAGGAGAGGTGACGGCTAGGGTTAGGGTGGAGTGACAAGACCAGCAGCCTTCACGTGCTAGCCCCACCCCTCTTTATATAGTGCACCATCGTGGGCCTTTAATCTGCATTAAAGCCCAACAGATCTAATCTGTTCACGTGGTCCAGAACTTCCAGCTATAGTCAAAACTTCTGGCCACCAGAACTTTTGGATCCCATCCGGAACTTCTGAAATAGACCTTCTGTATCGAATTAATTCTCAACCCGAAACTTCCGGTCCAACCGAAACTTCCAGTTCGTCCAGAACCTGAAACTTTCGGCTCTAGCCAGAACTTCCAGTTCGTCCAGAAAATCGAACACTGGGACTGACCCGGAACTTCTGGTCCGACCAGAACTTCTGGATGCTCCAGAACCCGGAACTTCTGGCTACAGTCGGAACTTCCGGTTCCCCCATAATTTTCTTGGGCACAATTCCATCACTTTAATACAGATTAAAGGCCCGTGATAGGGCACTATATAAAGAGAGGAGGGGCTAGCATGAAAAGACTGCTGTTTGATGTTGGTTTTGAGTAAACCCTAGACGCCACCTCTCTTCTCTCCTCGATTGCAAGTGTTGTGATCAATCTCTCCCTAGATCTCACGAGTGGTGCTAGCACGCCGGCGCGAGGTGATCCTATCCCCGGACGTATGGATACCGTGGAGGCACTACTCCAATAGTGGTGTCTGTCTTCCTTACGTGGAGGTCACCGGATCAGAAGATCGCGTCGTCTTCATCATCAGGTCACCGACGAACGAGCGGAGCCAGGAGAAACTCGAGGATGTGCTTGATTGACTCTACTTCCGCTGCCAGAGCGTGTCTTGTGGCCTGAGGTAACGATCCATGAAATTTTTGAAATTAAGCGCTAGTGTAGCCTCCCCATAGCCTAATAGGAGCGGGTGGCAGCGGCGGAGCGGGCAGCCCACATCGCCCAGGCGGAGCTCGCTGCGGCGCATGCGGCCGAAGCCTCCCGCCAGGCAGCGGTGGAGGAGCGGGAGGCTGCAGCGACAGTGGCCATGCTCCGAGTGGGCGCTAGCGCTAACGTGGAAGCTATGGACGCGAGGGAGCCAGCTGCACTGGAGCAAGCACCGTGCGAGTTCGACACACGCAGCCTCTGTGGACGTGATCACAATGATAGGGAGCAGGGTGGACGGGATGCTGGCACGTGGAGCCCTCACAGGCGACGCGCCTCCCCTTCCTCGAACCGGTGTCACAGTCGCCATGGCCGGTGCGGTTCCCCTCCCATCGTCCAGACCATCTTCAAGGACTCCGGCATCGGTGGCGGATGGCCCATGCTCACCAAGACCAACTACAACGAGTGGTCTATGGTGATGAAGGTGAAGATGCAGGCGCAGCACAAGTGGGAGGCGGTGCGGTATGACGACGCTGACTTCACCGAGGATCATGGGGCGCTGGAGGCCCTTCTTGCTACCATTTTGATGGAGATGTAGCCCACCCTCGCAGACAAGGAGACTGCCAAGGACGCCTAGGATGCCATCGTTGTGGCATGCATCAGCAGCGACCGCGCTCGCAGAGCCACGCATCAGAAGCTGCGTTAGGAGTAGGACCGCCTAGCTTTCAAGCCGGGCGAGGATGTCGATGACTTCGCTCTTTGTCTTACCACCCTAATATAGCAGATGACGTGGTACGGCGATGATGACATCGACGAGGAGAGAGCCATTGAGAAGTTCCTCCGCATCGTCCCCAAGAAGTACATGTAGGTCACTATAGCGATCGAGACACTGCTGGACTTCTTTGAGCTGACGATCGATGAGGTGACGGGTCACCTCAAGACCATCGATGACCGTGAGCAACTACCTCCCTTAGAGCCAGTCACCATCGGTGGCAAGCTTCTCTTCACCGAGGAGCAGTGGCTCGCCCGCCAGTGGGAGCGAAAGAAGGGGGAGGCATCAGGTTCATTGAGTGGCCGCAAGCATCAGCCACGCAAGGAGCACAAGCTCCCAGGCGCGTGGAGGTTCTGCTGGCGGTGCTAATAGCGAGCGCAAGGCCACCCGTGATGACACTTGCTACAACTGTGGCAACACCGGCCATTGGGCCAAGGACTACCGGCAGGCGAAGCGTGGCGGTCAAGCACACGTCATGCAAGTGCAGGAGAGTGACGAGCCGGCCCAATTCCTCGTACACGGGAGCATCGAGCTGCACTCTCCTCCCATGCCGACCACCGCCGCTCTTCTCCACCTTGACAAGCCACGCATCCATGTCTTCCTCGGCAATGGGTCCAGCGATGACAAGATCGACAACTGGTTCCTCGACACCGGTGCCACCCACCACATGACTGGGCGGCGGGAGTACTTCTCCAACTTAGACTCTAGCGTACGAGGCTCTGTCAAGTTTGGGGACGTCTCCGCCATAGAGATAAAGGGCGTCGGCTCCATCATCTTCACCACCAAGACCGGTGAGCATCGGCTGCTCATCGGTGTCTACTACATATCCGTGCTGAGGAACTCCATCATCAGTCTTGGCCAGCTAGATGAGAACAGCTCGCGCGTGGAGATCGAGCACGGGGTGCTGCGCATCTGGGATCATCAGCGCTGACTTCTCGCTAAGGTGAACAGAGGAAGCAATCGTCTCTATGTTCTCCATGTGCAGGTGGCGCAACCTGTGTGTCTTGCAGCCCGCCGCGACGATGACGCCTGGCGGTGGCACAAGCGCTTTGGGCACCTCAACTTTGAGGCCCTAAAGCAGCTCGACAACAAGGAGATGCTGTGGGGCATGCCCAGTGTCGAGCACAAGGAGCAGTTCTGCGACACCTGCGTGCTGACCAAGCAGCGACGGCTCCTCTTTCCTCGCCAGGCGAGCTTCCACGCCAAGGAGAAGCTGGAGCTCGTGCACAGCAATCTCTGTGGCCCCGTGACACTAGCTACCCCTAGAGGCCGGTGCTACTTCCTCCTCCTCGTTGATGATGTGTTCGTCACATGTGGGCAGTCTTGCTCAACACCAAGGCGGTAGCCATGGACGCTATCAAGCGTTATCAAGCTTCTGCGGAGAAGGAGTACGGCCGCAAGCTTTAGGTGCTGTGCATGGACAATGACGACGAGTTCATGGCGGCTGAGTTCGTGGCCTACCGCGCTGATGAGAGGATCCAACGCCACTTCTCCATGCCATACACCCCGCGGTAGAACGGTGTCATCGAGCGCCACGACCAGATGGTGGTGGCCACCGCTCGTGCCCTCCTCAAGCAGAGGGGGATGCCGACGATCTACTAGGGAGAGGCGGTGATGACCGCCATCCATCTCCTCAACCGCTCGTCCACTAAGGCTCTTAATGGCAAGACGCCGTACGAGGCCTAGCACGGGCACAAGCCGATGGTCAGCCACCTCCACGTCTTCAGCTGCCTGGTGTTCATCAAGGAGCTCAACCACGTCAGCAAGCTCGATGACCGGAGCACGCCAAGGGTCTTCATTGGCTACGCGGAGCGCATCAAGGCCTACCGTATCCTTGACCCTACAACACAGCACATCTGCATATCACGTGACGTCGTGTTCGACCAAGGGCGAGGTTGGACATGGGGCAAGATGGTGGATGATGGCTCAACTTTGATGATCAGTGACTTCGTCGTCGACTACGTCCACTTCGAGGGTACAGGGGGAGCTAGCAGCTCATCTTCACCGAGCTCGCCTGCCCCGGCACCTGGCACGCCATTAGCTCTGGTGAGTCCTCCACCACCTCCAGCACTGGCCACACCCTGCTCTTCTACACCGGCACCCACACCTCTAGGATCGGCACCCGCAGCTTCGGTCCGCGATGAGCAGCGCGTGGTGGAGTTCGCCACTCCGCTGTTAAATGACGAGGACCGTGTCGACGCCTACCATGACGACGAGCCTCTGTGCTACCACACCATGGACAACATCCTCGGTGAGCAGCCCATCCCTAGATTGGCGTAGCAAGACTTTGAGGCGGAGTTGCACTTGTCACACGATGATGGCGAGCCACGCTCCTTGCTGAGGCGGAGGGAGACGTGGCCTAGCGTGCCACGATGCAGTAGCAGATGGACGCTGTCAAGCAGAATCAAACATGGGAGCTAGCTGATCTTCCAGCCGGCCACCGCGCCATCACCCTTAACTGGGTGTTCAAGCTCAAGAAGGATGAAGCCAGGGTGGTGGTCAAACACAAGGCTTGGTTGGTGGCACACAGTTTTGTCTGGCAAGGAGAACAAGGTTCTCTGCCTGCGCAAGGCTCTCTATGGCTTGCGACAGGCACCACAAACTTGGAACGCCAAGCTAGACTCCACCCTCAAGCAGATGGAGTTCTAGAAGAGCGCTCATGAGGCTACTATCTACCGGTGGGGCAAGGAAGGCAATGCCTACTGGTAGGTGGCTATGTCGATGACTTGTTGATCACCGGCACCAAGGAGGATGAGGTGGAGGCATTCAAGGCAAAGATGAAGGCCGCCTTCTAGATGAGTGAACTGGGGATACTCTCCTTCTACCTGGGGATCGAGGTGCACCAGGACAGCTCTGGCATGTCTCTTCGCCAGACCACCTACGCCAAGCACATCGTCGAGCTGGGCGGACTCACTGACTACAACCCAGCCTACACTCCCATTGAGGAAAGGCTGAAGCTAAGCCGCGATAGCACGGTGGAGGAGGTGGACGCGATGCAGTACCGGTGCATTGTGGGTAGCCTTCACTACCTCATCCATACGTGGCCGGACCTGGCATTCACAGTCGGCTACGTCAGTCGGTTCATGCATCGACCGACGATGGAGCATCAGCAGGCCGTGAAGAGGATCCTACACTATGTCACAGGGACCTTCGACTATGGCTTGCACTACCTGAGGTGCCCCGGTGTGGCACACTTCATCGAGTACTGTGACAGTGACCACGCCAGTGACATCGACACAAGCAAGAGCACCAGCGGGACGATGTTCTTCCTTGACAAGTGTCTGATCAGCTGACAGTCGATCAAGCTATAGGTGGTGGCTCTGTCCAGTTGTGAGGTAGAGTACATCGCAGCCACTTCTGCGTCGACTCAGGCTCTCTAGCTGGCTCGGTTACTTGGTGATCTTCTTGGCAGAGATACTAAAGCAGTGGAGCTCATGGTGGACAGCAAGTCTGCTTTGGTCTTGGAGAAGAACCCCGTCTTCCATGAGCGCAGCAAGCATATCCGGGTTAAGTACCACTTCATCTAGAGCTGCTTAGACGAGGGGAGCATCAGGGCCAACTACATCAACATCCAGGACCAGCTCGCTGACTTCCTCACCAAGTCGCTTGGGCGGGTCAAGTTCCAGAAGCTTCGCGCCAAGATTGAGATGGTTCAAATTCCCCAAAAGGAGCCACACAAGACTTAGGGGGAGATTGATATGATAAGTCTTATGTTTATCTATTGGGAGTAGTTGGTGCATATGTCAGCACCTTATCACCTTTCTTATCTCTTTCTTGAGCTACAAGTAAGCTATCCTATATGTATCCAAAACATGCCATGTTTTGTGGGTAAGAGGAATGAAAAACAGTCCCAAAAAAACCCGTGATTAATCTCCAATAGCGCTAGCCCCCACCAGCCGTGTCAGTCACGAGGATGTGGCACACGCGGTGGCGGCGCTCCTTTAATGGCTCCAGCACAACCCCACCCGGCGCCAGAACCAATCTACCTCCTCATCACCCTCAAGCGTGCGCCCGTCCACCGTTTCTAGCACATACTCCGCCTCCCGCGTTCACCATTCCCGTCCATCTCCCTCATCTCTGATCGCCTCTTGGTGGCATTTTCTGATGACATCGAGCCTCTCCCGTCATCCGCGCTCTGGTCCCTACCTATCGCCGTGTGGCGCGATGTTGTGCTCAAGGACTACCACCTCAGGGTCTCCAATGACAAGAAGGGTGCCAAGGGCCATGGTGGCTAGGTTGTGCCCATCGACCTCACCGACCCAACATGGGCAGAGTCTGCAAGGGAGGCGACACGCTGCGTAGAACTGCGGGTGGAGGGTGGCCCGTGCCACGCTGTACGAATAGGCCACACGATGATGTCATAGGAGGAGGTGGTGTAGAACGTGGTGGCCGCCATGAAGTTGGGCGTGGCGCGCGTACCGAGAAAGTGGAGGAACATATGGGCGCTGCACGTGAAGGCACCCAAGTCGATCACGCTACCACTTTGCTCTGCGACCGTCGACGCAGATGGCAATGCAAAAGGCAGGAAGTGGGATGTCATGGAGGAGGAGCATGAGAGAGTGAAGAGGAAGAATAGTAGTATCATGGAATGTGACTAGGTGTCTATGCAAGGATCATACAACGGTGGTAACCAGATAGATAACTACATTTGGCCGACCACCTTCGATAACCTGTCTGGTAATAGTTTTTGTTAACCTTGGTGTTTGCCCTCCTATCTTTGAGAAAATTGATCTAATCATTATTAGAGAAGTGAGCTTTTATCCACCCCTTTAGTTCCAATTCTAATTTGAGCCGGTACTAAAAGTCCCCTACAACGGTCAAAAAATGGAGAAAAGGTTAAGGGCAAGTAAAATCAGTACTAATAAACAGTTTTAGTACCGGGTCGAGAGACTGTCTGGTACTTTACTTAGTAGTATCGGTCAGGATCTCCAACAGGTACTAAAAACTTAGGCTTTAATACTGGGTGAGGATACCAACCGGTACTAACAAACATGGCACCGGAGGGTCTCCTAACCCAGTACTAAAAACTTGGACTTTAATACTGGGTGGGGATACCAACCAGTACTAATAAACATGGCACCGGAGGGTCTCTCAACCTGGTACTAAAACTCTTTATTAGTGTCAGGTGCTTTTTCGATCTGGTACTATAATGATGAACAGTATAAATTGGCTCCTCGCTAGCACCGTCAGCTAGCTTCTAATACAAGGAGAGGTGAAATTTCAATTCTTTGCGATGATCTTGAGCTTGCGGGTGCTTGAAGGTTAGTAGCTCTATTCTTTACTGTAAGATCAACTTGGTGATTGATTTGTGAAATGTGATACTTTGATTCCTGTAGCTTATGATGTACCGGTGATCGAACAGAGTGAAACAGAGAGGAGGTTATAGCAGCTGCTGAAATTTCAATTCTTTGCGGTGATCTTGAGCTTGCGGGTGCTTGAAGGTTAGTAACTCCATTCTTTACTCTAAGATCAACTTGGTGCTTGATTTGTGAAATGTGATACTTTGATTCCTGTAGCTTGTGATGTACTGGTGATCGAACTGAGTGGAGGTTATAGCAGCTGCTAAAATTTCAATTCTTTGCGGTGATCTTGAGCTTACAGGTGCTTGAAGGTTAGTAGCTCTATTCTTTACTGTAAGATCAACTTGGTGCTTGATTTGTGAAATGTGATCCATTATCTAGATGGACGTATGGGCAAATTTATGAAATGTGATACTTTGATTCCTGCAGCCTTGTTAATGTAGATGAACCGGCAGTGGATGTATGGTGCTGACCGCCGCTCCATAGAATTCAATCACGGTGTATGTGATTTTCTTGAAGCAGCCAAGGCCCAAAATCCTCCATCATGTTTCATATGTTATCCATGCATAGACTGCTAGAATCTGAGGATATACTACAAGACAAGTATCATTCACTTCCACTTGCTCTCAAGAGGATTCATGCCTAATTATATTTATTGGACGAAGCATGGAGAAAATGGTGTTATACAGGAAGATGACAATGAAGAACAAGACGACAATAATATTCCAGGCTTTGATTGTGAAGATACCAATGTTGCGGAAGACGATGACCTAGAACAGATGCTGCATGATGTAGCGGATGACTTTGATTATGAAATGAACCTTAAAAAGTTTGAACGCTTGTTAGAGGACCACCGGACATTGTTATACCCGGATTGTAAAAATGGGAAGAAAAAAACCGCCGTTAACGTAATGCCCTACTCCACGTTTCACAAGCTTGGTAAAGTGAACGAGGATCTGATAAAGACCAACATGATGCTAAAAGATTTTGGCGGTAATTTATCAGACACCAAAGGAGCCTTGAATGTCGAACTCACGGTCGGAAGCAAAACACTGTCGACCACGTTTTTCATAATTGACGGCAAAGGTTCATATAGCTTCTTACTAGGAAGGGACTAGATTTATGCCAATTGTTGCGTTCCTTCTACAATGCACTAGAGTTTACTACAGTGACAAGGTGATCAAGTTGAAGTCATTTAGACTGACAGATCAGTTGTCGTAGCCTCAGTTGTGTACCTGATTTTGAGAACATAGATTGCCTTTTTGGACGAGTCTGGGAGGGAGATGTTTTAAGGGTGTCAGATCTTGGCCTCTAGCCAATCAGCGAAATGATTCTGGGCCAAGATCCATGTCTAGAGAAATAGATGACGAAGAATGTAAGCTCGAAAAAGGGTTCACGTCGGTTGATAAATTAGAGGAAGTGGACATTGGACCTAGAGACAAGCCAAGGCCGACGTATATTAGTGCTAAATTGCCCTCTTCCATAAAAGAGAAATTAGTTAATTTACTAAAAGAGTATTGGGATTGTTTGGCTTGGGAATATCACTAGATGCCTGAGTTAAGCCGATCGATTGTGGACTTTGGCTCCCAATAAAGAAAGGATTTAGGTCAGTAAATCAAGGTCGAAGAAGGTTTAAACCTCAAATGTATCCACACATAAAGGCCGAAATTACGAGACTATACGAGGCAAATTTGTCCACCGATTCATATCAAACTTTTCGGGGTGACTAGAACCATTCACGCCTTTGTTGAGTCTAAAAGAAGGAGAAGAGTTTGTTTGGACCAATAAACATCAGAAAGCATTTGATGGGATAAAGAGATATTTAAGTGCTCCTCCGATATTAATTCCACCATGGCCTGATAGACCTTACAAATTATACTTATCGACTGATGACGTAAGCACCAGGTCGGTATTGATTCAAGAAGTAGAAGGAAAATAGTGCATCATGTTTTATCTAAGCCGACGATTGCTAAATGCTGAGACAAGGTACCCCACGGTTGAAAAGTTATGCTTGTGTCTCTACTTTTATTGCACTAAATTGAAGCATTACAAACTATCGGCGCAATGCATGGTCGTATGCAATGCTAATGTTATCAAGTACATGCTATTATTTCCAATTTTAAAGGAGAGGATTGGTTAATGGGTATTTGCATTGACAGAGTTTGACTTACAATATGAGTCGGCTAAAGCAGTCAAGGGTCAAGCTATCGCCGACTTCATTGTACAGCACAGAGATAACTATGTGGAGCCGATACCATAGACTTTATTCTTTAATGGATCAGTTTGTAGGCATGGATGCAAAATAGGACTAGTAATCATATCACCTTAGGGGGCAAGTTTTGAATTTGCCTACACTATCAAGCCCTACTGCACCAACAATCAAGCCGAATATGAGGCAGTCCTTAAAGGTTTGAAACTGCTAACCAAGATAGAGGCCAATATCATTAAAATCATGGGGTATTCATTATTGGTAATTAGGCAACTCTTCGAAGAATATGACTGCAAAGACGAAAATTTGAGAATATATTTTGAAGAATGCAAAGAATTGTTAAAAGGATTCAGAATGGTATCTCTAACACATGTATCAAGAAATCAGAACTTAGAAGCCAACGACCTGGCACAAGCTGCATCAGGATATCGGCCGACAGATAAAATAGTCGAAGCAGAAATAGCTGATATCAATATTGAAGACTAGAGGGCTAAAATAGTAAGTTATCTCCGGAACCCATCACAATCGGCCCCAAGAAAGTTACGTTATAAAGCTTTAAAGTACGTACTGCTAGATGAAGAACTATACTATCGGACGATTGATATGGTCTTATTGAGGTGCCTAAATTCGGAGGAAGCCAAGGTCATGATGTGTGAAATACACAAAGAAATTTGTGGAACTCATCAGTCGGCCCACAAGATGAAGTGGTTGCTACGCCGCATTGGTTATCTCTGGCCGACGATGCTTGAGGATTGTTTCAAATATTATAGAGGATGTCAAGATTGTCATAAATTCAAAAACATACAACGAGCCTCTGCGCCGGCTATAAACCTGATTATCAAGCCTTGGCCATTCAGAGGATGGGGGATAGACATGATCGGCCAAATTTACCCATCATCTAGCAAGGGACATAAGTTTATACTAGCAGCCACGGATTATTTCATAAAATGGGTAGAGGCGATTCTCATGAAAAAGGTAACTGCCCAAGAAGCCATAGAGTTCATCAAGGAACACATTATTTATAGATTCGGGATTCTGCAAACGATTACCACCGATCAAGGATCGATATTTATGTCAGAGGAATTTTAGCAGTTTGCAATCGGCATGGGGATTAAGTTGCTCAATTCGTCTCCGTACTATGCTCAAGAAAACGGCCAAGCCAAAGACTCAAACAAGAGTCTGATAAAATTAATCAAGCACAAAATAGCAGAACAGCCTAAGAAATGGCACGCAACGCTAGCCGATGCTTTATGGGCATACCGGATGGCTTGCCACGGGTCATCTCAAGTGCCACCTTATCAACTAGTCTATGGGCATGAAGCCGTCTTGCCATGGGAGAGAACATCGACTCTAGATGCCTTGCTCTTCAAAACGAGCTGACGGCCGATGACTACTATGAGCTAATGACAGACGAATTAGAGGACTTGGCACAGAATCGGCTTCATGTGCTTAGAAAGATAGAGGAAAAAAAGGTGAGGGTGGCAATGCATTACAACAAGAAGGTATTGGCCAAGGTATTCGAGGAAAATGACTTAGTCTAGAGACTCGTGCTGTCGATCGAGACTAAAGATAATCGGTTCGACAAATGGTCCCCTAATTAGGAAGGTCCCTATCGGGTAAGCCGAGTTGTACCAGATAATGCTTATATTTTGAAGACGTTAGAAGAAGAGGAATTCATGAAGGCACTCAATAGGAAATACTTAAAAAAATAT
>KE372852.1:270162-281888 GCA_000418225.1 Zizania latifolia | reverse complement strand
CGCGCGCCACCGCCCTGGTCGGCTGAGGATGAAGCCGGCTAGGGCTTGAGCCAGGGAGAGGAGATGGAGGTGAGGTGACCGGCGGCTAGGGTTGGATCCAGAGGGGAGAGGTAGAGGAGAGGTGGAGGAAGGAGTGGAGAAGGGAGAAGGTGGTAGGAGACACCAAAATTTCTGAAAAAGATTTTCAATTTGCTCAAATCCCTCAAAGGTTCAAGGCAGATTACATCCCTATATATAGCCCGAGTAGACTGAGGAAAATACTAATCTACCCCTAGGGTTCGGATACAGACTCAAAGCCCGCAGGGCACAAATGTAAAAACTGACTCTAGATATTTTATTCGATGCCGGACTTGGCGTAGCTTCCACGGCACCGCTTGGATGTAACTCCGTTACTTTCTTCGTTTGGTTCAAGTGACGGTTTTGCGCCGAAACCGTCAAAGCGCTTGCCACCCTTGTGCCGTGCACCCAGATTGGACCACCACGACCCCGCGGCTCCTTCAGCCCGGCAATCGCCCGTCCGTCTACCCGAGTCACACCGGCCAACACCACGGCAAGTCATCTTCTCCTCGAAGTCCCTCTCTTTGGAGAACCCTTTGAGGTGCCCCTCTTTAGGGGACTTCCTTCTTCATCCTTCACCTCCCTTCGGAGGCCATCTTCAATCTTCAGTTGACAATCACTCATCATCTAGGAGCCATGAGGCCCACAGTCTTCACCATGGCTCCTCAGCTACTGATTCGCTATACAAGTACGAAGCTGGTTCAGCTAGTCGGTCTAGGCATGGATTTCTCGAAGAAGGCGATCTTCCTCTGCTTTGAGCTGATCAAGGTACGCTTGCTCTTCGACAGGAAGTTTGAGCAAGACTTTAAGGTGATGATCGGCTTCTTGCATCTTCACATCGACCAACTCGAATCGCTACTGGTGGACACGTTGCATTCCGTGATCGGCCAGGCCAGCGTAGGCAGTGAGTTAAGCCGATTGGCGCACGCGAGAGTACACCCACAGAAGGGCATCGGCTAAGTCTTGTGGAAGCCGATCGATCACGGGCTAGATGCGGGACCTCGCTACCTCAATGTCCTAGAAGAAGATGCCGATTGGGCACTAAAGGTGCTAAAGCAAAGCCAATAAGTCGGTCGGCATATAATCTTCGGGAGAAAGGGCCCTGTCCGATGCTTGAGATTCCTACAGAACAAAAGTGTGAGCCGATGAGGGTACAAAGATTAACAGGCACGACCGATTGAGCTACCTGAGGGCATCGGCATACTGATGAAGCGCTTACAGCCACAACGGAGTCACCGAAGTCATCGTCATTGCCGAGGCAGAAGAAGCGGTTCGGGTCATGGTCGCCATTAGCGCTCGCTGGCTATGTTGAAGCAAGTGGACCATTAGAAGGTGAGAGGTCTGGTGAGTGAGAGATTAGAACAGTTGAAGTCTGAAGCTCGAAAACGAAGATGAGATATATGAGGGGTTCAAGATGGACAAAGTGGGAAGATAAGGAAGTAAGGACTGAATGATCAAAGAGGGCATACCGACTCACGATCATCAGAAATGTTTTGGTCATTTAGCTTGGTCTTCTTGCTTGGTGGAGAATTTGGAGCATCGGACGCCATGACAAAAGAAGAAAGGAGAAAGAAAGTGAGCTGGTGGGTGATGAGAATGACCAAGCTTGAAGGAGAGAGCTTATCGAGCAAGATTTATATATGCTCGGCAATCCGACGTCACATTACTCGAGGAGACTTCAAAACATGACGTTTCACGTTTCAAACTCAGGGGCACATGTTGACACCAGAATTTGGACCGACACGTCATCGGCTAGGTGATTTAGGCAACAAAGAGTCGATGGGCCACCGATGGGCTTTAACAGGTGAAGACTGGCTACGCGTATCATAGGCTAATACTTCGATTAGATAGTTTGTCATTTAATTAAATAAATCAGTTAGGATTCTGCGTTATCTCTAGATGACGTGTCAACTCGGCTATAAATATCTAAGCCCGGGGTCATCAAAACACACAATCAGCCTTGTCAAACAAACCCTTCAACGCATCGCCAACTATTAGGTACGTAGCATTAGGGTGATTCTCCGCTGGAGCTATGGCTGTATCGGTTGAGTCCGATCTCTAGCTTCGACGAAGATAGCCTATTGGTAAACTGATTCATAGGTTCATGGTTTTCTCGGTTGAGTCCGATACTGTGATCAGATGAAGTAGGTTTGCTAGTTATCAATTAAATACATTGATTATTATTTATTTATCGTGCTCTATGGATGGATCTCTGTATTTGCCAATCACGATGTTTTTAACTTGTTAAGATAGATTAGATCGTATGTCAATCGACAACGGCACGCTGTCTCGGTTAGGTCCGATCCGTGGCGTTAACGGGGTCACATACGGGAAGATCTGGCTCGATGTGTTAAAACGACGTTTATCGGAGTTTTAACCGATGTATTATCTATTGCTCTGTTAATCAGATTTGTCATGATCTTTACGCTCTCAAATATCTCTCTTTATGCTGCATCGGTTTAGTTCGAACTGTAGAGATTGGTATTGTCGAGTTATGTCGCTAGAGCCGATTGACAGAGTTTACTGTTTTATATGTATCAACCCTGATGAATCATGATTCTCGTACGTGCTATCGTTGCCGATGCCGATAAGCTATCGCCGATAGTGTTAGAATATCTCACGCCAGTTTTCTTGTCAATTACAGGGTTAAATTTACTAGAGGTGATTAGTGCTCCAAGTAGTGGGAGAAGTGGAGGTGATTAGTGCTCCAAGTAGTGGGAGAAGTGGAGATGATTAGTGGTTGAGTGCATGGCCAAACTGTGTAGCTAAACGTGGCTCAACGGAGTGTGTGATGTGTGCTATGTAAGCTTGTGTTCAAGGGAGAGGAGTGGGTAGCCAGAAGAATAAAAATATAGTTACCTGCGCTGAGTCTTTTCTAGTTTTCTCATCTGTTGTGCTAAGGAAGATGAACAACGCGCATGAGAGATTGGATGCAACAGACGTCCCTAGCTTAGACGATAATTCGATCGATTCTGAGTATGGTGTGGTTGAATATCTAGAAGAGAACACCAGCGATCTGCCAGTAATACCGTGATAGTATCTACTTATGCACCGAGTTACGAATTTACTTGATGTTTTCATCTTGCGGAGTTGGGGCTGGGGAGATCTATCTATTTAACTGCAGGAATTTTGTTTATGCTTTGTTCTTGTTGTCATGTGTTGCTGGATTAAACTCATTATAGAGAAAAAAATGATGATTTGTCACTCTTGAAATGATCCCATTGATTATGATCTAAGCCAATAATCGGGTATGATAGCAAAAAATTAAGTCATCACCGTTGATCTCTACAGTAAATTTTATTTATTGACAATTTATAATAGAGTTAGCGAACAAAAAAAAATAGCCACTTGTGTTGGTTTCTGCATGCCAGATGCAGTATTGTCATTCATATCTTGTGATCTTTTCCCGGTCTCTATGATTGGAGGCTGCTTCCTTTTCCTAGCGTTTGCTTAGATCTGATTAACAATTTCATCGTTGGCTGCGTTTAAGATACAAAAGATACATGTTAACATTCTGCGATGTGTGAGTGCAGGGTTCACAAAATCGAGTTCGGACCGGTTACTGCTTGGGCCCGGGTAGTTACCGCCATAACCGGTCCAATTCAAGCAAATTTTGAATTTTGAATTCAAATCAGTTCACGAAAACAATAAACACAGTACGAGGCTCGGTAATCGTGGTACGAGGCTCAATAACCACTAGAGCGGTATCAGCTCGGTAACTACGGTACCAAGCTCAGTTACCATTTAACCGGCCATGCAATTTTTCAGCAAAATTTAAAAATTGTAAAACCATAAAAATTGTTTTTCGAAATAAATTAAAAACTTATAATACCACAAATTTTATAAGTTCACAACTTCACATACAAATTACAATACAATAAACCTAATTAGCAATTCGAATATTTTCAAGTTATCATTGATGGCTTCAAAACAGTGTTGTATTCCTCTCCATGTGGGCTAGTAGTAATTATATATAAGTGAAGTAAGAATTAAACAACAATATACGAAGAAGATTAAAAAATAAATTAATTTTATATTTTATATTTTTGTTCATCTTAATCGGTCATAACTTTGTAATATTTCAATATTTTTAAAAACTAATTTCACTATAAATCATCTTAATTCACCTACTGTTTTTAGAATTTTTTTAAAAAATATTTTTTAATTTCAAATTTGAAATTTAAATCAAACAGTTTGGTTTGATTCAAACCGAACACCAACAAAAACGTGTGCGGCACAGTATAGCCGACCGATTCAGTTAACCCTTGTTTAGGGCCATCCTTTGGTAATAATTGCATATCATAGAAGACATAGAAGATAGTCACGATCACTGAAAACATCTCAAACAAATTGGGCACACGAGCAAAGTATTTTTCTGATAGATCACCGAGGGAAACATACTACAAGCTATATCATGTGATCGAAAGGGAAAACGACTTCAGTACACAGATACACATGGGCCCAGAAATTTCTGAAGATTCATAGCTTGGGAGGTGACTCGAGTCACAAATTCCTAGTACAGATGATAGACAGGAGAAAAGATAGGTGGCATCAAGATCTCGTGATCAAGCTTTCAGAACCCTGGATATCTCCTCATAAACATCTTAAGCGGCAGTGAAAGCCTTCTTCCCTGCTCCACTCATTGACCCTGCCGGAATGACTTTCAGCACATTGAACCTCACGGTCTTTGACAGTGGCCTGATATTAAAACACCAGTAAGCAATCTGTACGGATTTCTGGAGAGGAAGCACAAAAAATAACTTCTAGGGTAAGAATGAAAATTTCATGCTCAAACAGACATCTTTGACGTATTCACCAAGATACATAGAACATTCACAAGCCAATGTGAGCCCTCACACAATTCAATAGTTTCTGCGAAGGCAGAAGGACCAAAACAAGCTTTACCTGCACTGGCCAATGATCACGTGATCCCCTTCCTTCACACGGAAGCACGGCGAAATGTGAGCTGGGATATTGGAGTGCCTCTTCTCATACCTGCATAAGCATCAACAAAATTATTCTTATGAATGACCAGCCAAAGGAAGCTGTCATGTGGGGCCGGCACTTCCAGCGCCGGGCCTAGCCCAAAGAGGGCGCAAGGCCCAGTAAGGCAGGATCGACCGGCCCATGAAGGAATTAGAGTCCAAGTTATTTAAAGAGTTAGATTTAGTTAAAGAATTAGATCCCTTGTTAGTTAAGATGTTATTTAAAGAGTTAGATTTAGTTAAAGAATTAGATCCCTTGTTAGTTAAGATTTATTAGTTAAGAGTTTGGGTCCTAGTTAAATAAGATTAAATCTATTAGGCACTATAAATATAGATGTAAGCCCTTAAGACAGAGGCAAGCAATAAAGAGTATTATTCTGCAATCTCCCTCCGTTCTTCAGAGATAGCGCGGCAAGGGGATCCGCCCCGCGCCGGCTACGAGCTACGCAGCCAGGGGCCTCCTGCCCTAGGGGCCGAGGCCCTTGACAGAAGCAATATAGCATTGAAGGCCAACAACTCAGGTTAACTTGCCTCTGGTACTTCTTGACAAAGTGAAGATAATTCCGACGAACAATAATTGTCCTGTTCATCTTGGCACTATGGCATGTTCCAGCTATGATGCGACCCCTAATTGATACAGTACCAGTGAATGGGCATTTCTTGTCAATGTAGGTTCCTGCAAGAAGTTGCAAACTGAGGATATGCAAAAATGAAGTAATTTTAACAGAGGAACTCAGAACCAGCCATCCAAAGATATCTTCCAAGACTGCCAAAACATAATAAGAAACAAGAATAAAAATAATCTTGTAAGTTGTAACTGACAGAATGAACGAAAAATCATCAATATTCTTAGCAAAACACAGACACAGGAAACTTAAAACACTAATGAATGAAGCCAAGCTCCAATTTCAATGCACATATCAGTGAATGCTTCAGATATTATAGGAGCATAAGACAACCAAGTAAAAATCAAAAGCACTAAGCTATGAAGCTTGGCAAGGTGAAAGCTTTTGGGCAGCTAGTGCAAATGTTTTGAGAAACAAGCATTCATGTTTGTCTATCAACAAGCAGATACATCTATATATTCGTTTTTAACCACAAAAGAAACAAATTGATACAAAACTAGAGCACCCAGAGTAGGCAGAAAAACACAAAAACTGCACTGTGTATCTATGATTTAGAGCCTAACAAGTGGTTTCCAAGTTATGGAGAAATCATAAACTGCAAGGGGTAGTTAATGGAAAAGAAACATTCTCAGAGCATGCAAACCATGCTACTACTACCCAACTGAAAGTGTCTATAGATAGAAGCAGCATAATTAAGTACGAAAATATAATGCAATTATGCTGCGAAAATACAATGCACAATAACTATATCAACTTGGCCATATTTACCTCACAAGCTAGCACATGCTTACAAGCAACAGTGATTAAGGATTAACAGGAACATAGTCAGACCTTCAATGGCTTCCCTGGGAGTCTTGAACCCAAGGCCAATGTTCTTCCAGAACCTATTCCCACCCTTGCCAGGCTTCTTCCCTTTCGTGGTCTTCTTAGGACTGGATTCCAAAACAGATCATGAGCTACACACCATAAATAAAAGTAGATACACAAATATATACACATAAAAAGGAATTTGCTCTTACCAGAGAAACACCTTAGACTGCTTCAAGAAAGCCCTCTCGGTCTGCAAAAACAAATGAATAAAGACGTTTAGTTCCTATAGACTGATAGTAGCTAACGAAGTGTCGGTATCCATCTGTACAGCAATCAAAATTACCACCACTCCACCAGGAGGTAACAAATTACAGAGCCTAAACAACTGGTGAACAATTGCACGCTAGCCATTTCGCGCTATCTAGCGTGCTATATGAGATCGATGCATTACAATCGCTCGCTCCAAAATCACAACGCAAAGGGCCTGTTTGGAGAGCTTCTCACAGCTGCAGCTACTTCTAAAATCTAAAGCTTCACCAAATAATCTAGATTCTGGCTCCAAATTGCAAAACCCAATAGTTGAAGAATGAACTAAAATCAGAAACACTAACTTCTCTAGATTCTTGCTAGGTAGATACTAACGTTCTTATAATCTGAAGCTCTCCAAACAAACCCTAAGTAATACCGGTTGAAGCTGCCCGACTGCACGCACTAGACCTACTACAACAACACCATTTACTAACTAAACGAGATCTTAACACAAAAGCAAGAGAAAAACAGGCAGGTGGTGATTCATCGGTGGGGACACGAGGAACTCCGGAAGTGTTCTCACCTGCTCCGCCATGGTAGCCGCGCTAAGGAGAGATGCACGCACGCGAGATGGCGGCGGCGCGGGAGGAGCGGCGGCGAAGAAGAAATGGCCGAGGCTTTAGAAGTTAGAACCCTAGCTTCCTCCCTGCTTAAAAATCTAGTACATGGTGGCGTCGAAGCGGGCTGGGCGAGACGGGCCTCTCTATCTCGGGCCAAAATTTACCGAATCACCTGCTCCTCTGGGCCGCAACGTGTCTCAGCGCAGAGCACGTGCAGCCGTGCTAGCGTTGGCCGCGACGTGGGTTCCAAACACGGAATTTTTTTTTAAATAATACATTTTTTAAAATAAATTTCAATTTTGGTACACGAATTTAAAAAATTATAAATTTAGCCTTCTGTCGGCACTTGATCGGTCCGGCCTAGATCGACAGATAAACCAATTATAATGTCCTGCAACATGTTGCAACTAGCCCATCTAGCTCAGTTGGCAGAGCACAAGGCTTTAAACCTTCTGGTGGTGGGTTCAAGCCCCACGGGAGTGAATTTTTTTTATAAAATTTGCTAAGGATTGCTTGTGTTATGTTATAAAAAAACTACAAAATCTGCCCCTTAGGTGTAAGAACCTTACACTCTGCCAAATGATCTAGACGGGTTAATTGAAAAATATTACAGGATATTATAATTGGTTCATCTATCGATCTAGGCCGAATCGGCCTAGATCAGCAGACCATGTGCTGATCTAGCCTAGATCGGTAGATGAACCACCGATAGAACCCCGATCTAGGTCGATCGGTCTAGATCGGCCGATCAAGTGCCGACAGAAGGCCAAATTTGCAATTTTTTAAATTCGTGTACTAAAATTGAAATTTATTTTAAAAATATATTATTTCAAAAAAAAACTCTCCAAACACGAGCGATGCCACACGGTGCATGACGCGGGCAGTGCATCGCATCGCATCGCATAGGATGAAAATGGTTTGGACAGTTTTCGTTCGGAACGATTAAAAATGGATTTGGTTTTAGGTTATTTTATACCGATTCGATTTAAAAGCATGCCATCGTAATCAGGTGATTTGCGCCCCACCGCGCTCCTCGTCGTGTGCCTCGCCTGGTGCCCTGGCCTACTCATCCCCACCCCGGATAACCGGATAACACCTCTCTCCGGCTGGCACCTAGCGTCGTCGCGCCACGTCCTGAGCCGCCCCGCGCTGCTTGCGTAGGTGTTGACAGCAGAAATTAGGTTGACACGCTACAGATTGTCAGGCCAAGAGGTTAGACCGATGGGCCACCAAAAGAAGTTTAAAGGGTGAGGACAGAACACGCGCGGTGTGGACTCAAGCTTCGCAGGAATTTTATCTTTAACTATTAGATAATAAAGTTAGTTTAGATTATGTGTCAAACACGGATTAGCTATTTTCCCCAACTATAAATAGTCAAGTCTAGCGCTATTGTAAGACGTTCACATAACCAACCAATCAACTCTCAACGCATCACCAACTTTTAGGTATGTAGCATTAGAGCGATTCCCCACGTAGGGTCAGGCTGCATCAGTTAGGTTCGATCTCTGATCACGCCGGGGATAACCTTCTTGGTAAATTAATTGATTGGCTTTCTTGGTTAGATATGATATTGTGAGTAGATTGAGTAAGTTTACTAGTTATCGGTGTAATGCATTAGTTCTTCTTTCTTATGTTACGCTTTATTGTTCGAATCGATGTATTTGCCAGTCATGTCGGTCTCGTAGGTCGTTTTAGATTAGACCGTATGCCGATTGCTAGTATGATGCTATCTCGGTTGGGTCTGATCCATTGCACTAGCGAGGAGTATACAAGACGATCTAATTTGATTTACTAGTCCGACGTACGTTGAAGTTTTAGCCGATAAGTTATCTGTTATCATGGCAATCGGTTGTTAGTCTTATTCATAGTATTCTTGGCATGACATCTTTACGATGCATCGATTGAGTTCAAACTATAGAGATTGATGTGTCAAGTCTATCCCATGAGCCGATTGGTAGGATCCGTCGATAAAAGCGTTAAATAGATTCGATATTGAGTAACCAATGCATAATTGTTTACATATTCATACGATGCATCGTAGCGTTTATATGAGCTATCGAGGCCGATGCCGATGGGCCATCGCCGATAGCGTTAGAACAACTCACGTTTGTCTCCTTATCGATTGCAGGGTCAAACTGACTTGCACGCTCTGTACACCTTCGGATTTTTAGTACCTGCACTGGAGCTAAGCAGACTTTTCTAGGCCTTTGAGGGTGAAGGTGTAAAGATCCATATGTGATTTTTACGTCAACAGCAGGAGAAAGAAGGGAAATAAAGAGGGAAGAGGGAAGAAAGAGGAAAGGGAGAAAAAAGAGAAGAGACAAAAAAAGAAAAGAGAGAAAAAATAAAAATTAAAGAAAAAAGATTTTCTGTTTAGAGATGGGGGATTTTTAAGGATAATATCTATTATTTTCTCTAAAATTTTAAACAGAAAGGTGATCTTTTAAAAGATTTTAGAATTAAAAAACTTTTAAATTTGGAGAACATTTGTCATTTTGTTCTGATAAATATCCGTAACCATATTCGTATTTGCTCCGTATTCGATAATATCTATTTTCATATTTGGAGTATCTAAATCAAAAAATATGAAAAATGATAGGTCGTCGACTAGCGGCACGATGCTATGCAGGGGTTCGATCTCATGGATCAAAAGTCAAATCGTGTGTGTCGTGTCTCCACCAAATTGTTGTTTATCATCCACCTGATGGAAGATCGGGCACCCTGCCCTCCATCACTATCGCTCTTACCATCCTATGTGATGTGGACTCGGTTTGGAGTCTACACAAGTAGTAGTGTCCTACAAGAGGTGGGCCTTGGCCATAGCACCATGGCACTGTCGACAAGGGACAAAAATGATACTCCATGCTACGACTCTATCTAAGTTGACGTGGCATTACATAAAAAAGGATAGGTAGAGTTTTAAAGAATTGACGCTTGTATTCTGGCTCTATTATAATAATTTTCTATGCATATCTTTATTTCTTAGCAGATTATCTATATTTTATTGTTTATATTGAAATATTTATCATTGATAGATAGACCTTAGAGCATCTTCATTGTGGTTGTTATCCCACTTGTTATCCTCTAAAATAACAAAAATGGTTCAAAAAATAGTTTCATTGTTCTTGTTATTTGACTTACTATTTTAAGTAGCTTCTCATCCTCTCTCTAGACTTTGTTTTTCTAACAAACCATCAAGACTTCTCATCCCCTTGCTACTCTATTCTATAGCAAGTATAGTCTAAAAATATAGCCATTGATAGTTAAAATATAATGATAAAATATAGATGAATTTAAATAAAAATAGGTAGCAAGCCATATATGAGAAGTACATTAGAGTGGATAGCAAAATAGAAATTCAACTTGAATAGGGAGGCTTGCTATTGCCCTAAATAGCAAGTCAAAAATAACAACCACAGTAAAGATGCTCTTAGGTAAGAGGACCTAGTAGTAGTGAGAGATTGTGGTTTGTGTTGGGTTTTTCTTATTTGGACTAAGATAAAAGCTTATTTTGTTTTTTATTTTTAGGTAGGATAGTGAGTCTCTTGGAGTAGTGTTTTTCACTTTTAACCTCTGTATTTAGGGATTAGGAATATCCTAGTATTGTGGTTATCTTGCGGATGCTTCTTTGGTTCCTGTTAGGCTCATCCGCTCTTCCACTGACAAGGAAAAAAGAGCCATTCCAAAAGCTGGGCAAGAGTATACTACTCACAATTTCGTGATTTTTTGTGGATTTTGAACTTTTCAAAAAAAAACCCGTCGATATTTTTATAGGTTTTAGAGAATTTAGAGATTTTCATTTATTTTTCGCTGATTATCACCATGGTTCAAAATTTTACCTTTTTAATAAAACTGCAAACTCCTAGCTTAGTGGTGAATGTGAATCCAGTGCGGTGGAGACGAACATTCCTCGGTGCGGGTGGAAACCTACAAATTGGAACCGACGAGGTTCGAAGCGAAGTTGGCATAGGCTTTTGCTGCCGGCGTCATAGCAGGTGCGCTCCACTGCCGCACTGCGACATGTTTCATCGCACTCCCGAAAGGCAAGGATCAGCTTGAAAAATGTAGGCGAGAGCGGAGACCGACCGGCCCCCACGGGCCCTTGAAAGGTGGGACACACCAGCCACGGCCACGCACCTGCCAGTGCCCGGTGCCGGATTGCCCTCGATCGGAAGCTGCAGCCCACTGCGCGTAGGGCTAGCAACGAGCCTTTCTTTAGTGAGCCGAGCCTACCGGCTTAGCAAGCCAAAATGCTAGCTCGGCTCGGCTCACGTTCACACACAGCAACACAAGTACTAAAGTACTGTAGCAGCAAATGAAAATCATCTCTAGAAGGCAGCAAAGGGCACGCATCAGGGGAGGGTGCCAAACGGCGGCGG
>KE372852.1:242324-255248 GCA_000418225.1 Zizania latifolia | reverse complement strand
AGTGGTTAAAAATGCAAACCGCTCGGGCACACAACTTAACCTTTTCGATCGACGTAGGGCTGGTGTCTCGATAACAGGTTCTACAACATCTTACATATTGAGTTGCGGTTTAGTAGGAGCTAAAACACTTTCTAGTGATTCTCGAACTTCTTCGAGTCGCACCGTGCTTCCACTAACCCCTTTTGAGAGAAACTCTTTCTCAAGAAAAACATCATTCCGGGCGACAAACAATTTGCCTTCTTCCCGGTTATAAAAGTAATATCCTTTGGTTTCCCTAGGATACCCCACAAAGAAGCATTTATCAGATTTGGGAGTGAGCTTATCAGACATCAAACATTTTACATAGGCCTCACAACCCCATATATTTAGAAAAGACAACCCGGGACGCTTCCCAGTCCATATCTCATATGGTGTCCTCTCTATAAATTTAGATAGAACTCTGTTTAATGTGAAAGCAGCAGTTTCTAGAGCAAATCCCCAAAAGGATAATGGAAGATCAGATTGACTCATCATTAATCGGACCATGTCGAACAAAGTTCGATTCCTCTGCTCAGACATCCCATTCCATGGGGGCGTGCCTGGTAGAGTCAGTTGTAGAATAATCCCACACTGCTTTAGATGATCATTAAACTCATGGCTCAAATATTTACCTCCATGATCCGATCGCAGAAATTTAATTGTCTTGCCTGTATTATTTTATATCTTATTCTAGAACTCCTTGAACTTTTCAAAGGATTCTGACTTATGTCTCATTAAGTAGATGTAACCAAATCTACTAAAGTCGTCAGTAAAACTAATAAAATACTGGAATTCACCTCTAGCTATAGAACTCATTGGTCCACATACATTAGTATGTACAATGGCCAACAATTCATTTGACCTCTCACTTTGACAAGTGAAAGGCGTCTGGGTCATTTTGCCAAATAAACAAGACTCGCATATATCAAATGATTTGAAATCAAATGACTTTAGAAGCCCATCTTTATGGAGCTTCTGCATACGCTTTAGGTAAGCCCAATTAGAGCGTGGTGAAAGCTAAGGCCAAGGCTGCAGCGCTGGAGAAGAAGATCGCCGCAGCTGAGGCCGCCGCCACAGTCACACAGAAGAAGGCCGATGAAGCCGTCGGTGAGTATAAAAGTACGGTCGTCCAATATTATCTCCAATAGGTTTCAATTGAAATATTGGCTAATGCTTGTGTTGATACTTTGTAGAACTGCATCGATGGGTAAACGCTCAGTTCACTGACCTAGAGTTGCAGTTAAGCAGCACTCAAGCGCATCTCGACCACTGCCGGGCGGGGGCCGAGGTGCTCGTCAAGATGATTGACAGTGAACCTGCCAACGCCGAGTGGACACTAGAGCATTTTTTGGAGTGGCTCCAGGGGTCGGCGACACGTCTTCGGGACCAAGCCCTGGACTTCATGCGGTCGGCAACCACACACGTGCTCGGGATAGTCCGGGTGTTATACCCGACTGCTCGAATGGATCACATCCAGGCGGGGTGGCCAATGAACGTAGAGGAGTCCGACGTGGAGCAGATCTATGCGGAGGTGGAGGATACGGCGGCCGTTCTTGTCCAAGATTTAGAACCGTATCTTGAAGAACCTGCCGAATAAATCAAATATGTAGAAAGGAACACCATGTAGATATAGTTTAACTTTTAATGAAATGATATTTTGAGGTTCATTTTATTCTGCGTCCGACCACTGTTATCTGATTTCTGAATGATTAGTATAGCTGTAGTTCACAGCGTAGGGAAACTGAGCCGCGTGCACACGTATTAAATGTTGAGATTCACAAATAGTCGAATATAGCAAAATAAGGTGGTTGGGAAAACAGCATGGCGAACGGCGAGCCCCCGAGTGGGCAACAAATCTCAACAATAACTCACCAAAGCTAGAGCGGGTCATAGACTTTGGGTTAGAGTGATAAGAAGGCAAGCACTCGGGTTCGGGCGGGTATAAAGAAAAAATGATAGTAAAGAAAAGATTGAAAGAACATCTTTATTAACCCAGGATAAGAATACATAGCTTATAACATCATGGATAAAAGCGGCGAAGATGCTCAATATTCTAGGAGTTAGGGACACGTTGGCCGTTTTCGTGCATCAGTCGATAAGAGCTTGGTCGGGTTACTTCTGCTATAATGAATGGACCCTCCCATAGAGCAGAGAGCTTGTGAGCACCGACTGCAGATTATACTCGGCACAGGACCAGGACACCGACTTGAAATGACCGACCATGTACGTTGTTGTCGTGATATCGGCGTAGAACTTGCTGGTACCGATCTGACTGAATGGTTATAGCCAAGCGAGCTTCTTCGAGGCTGTCGATATCCTCTTCTCTTATTTGTTTGGCGGCATCCTCATCATAATGCTGGATCCTTGGTGACTCATGAAGCATATCTACTAGCAAAATGGCCTCCGACCCATACACTAGAAAAAACGGAGTCCGGCCGGTGGCTCGACTAGGCTGAGTGCAAAGTCCCCAAAGAACTGCTGGCAATTTCTTCATCCACTGACCGCCATATTTGTTGAGCGGGTCAAAAACTCTGGCTTTTAAACCTTGCAGTATCATGCCGTTAGCTCATTTACATTGACCATTTGCCCTTGGATGTGCCACAGATGCATATTTAACTTAAATACACCAGTCTTCGCAGAATTTCCAAAAATCACTACCGGTGAACTGAGTGCCAAGATCGGTAATAATCTGGTTAGGAACACCATACCGATAGCATATACTTTAGATGAACTCCGTGGCTTTCTTGGCTGTGTTGGTTTGGAGTGGCATAACTTCGATCCACTTTGTGAACTTATCAATTGCGACGAATAGAAGATCATATCCCTGTGGGGCCTTCTGGAATGGGCCGACCATATCAAGCCCCCAGCATGCAAACGACTATGAAAGGGGAATGATCTGGAGAGTTTGAGCAAGGAGATGATGCTGTTTGGCAAAAAATTGACATCTTTGGCAGCTTCTGACCAGCTGCTTGGCGTCTTCGTTGGCAGTCGGTCAGTAAAAGCCTGACCGAAAAGCCTTGCCGACCAATGTGCGAGCGCGAGCATAATTTCCACACAAGCCCGAGTGCACCTCTTGTGGGATATCCAACCCTTGGGATCGAGTGACACACTTCATAAGCACTCGGGTTGAGGTGGCCCTCTTGTATAATTTTGTCCCTACAACAACATATTGCTTGCTTCTTCGGGCGAGGCGGATAGCCAGGTCCTTGTCTTCAGGAGCTTTGGCGGTGAGGATGAAGTCGATGAAGGGTTGGCGCCAGTCTTTAGCATCGTCGGTGATAACCAAGATAGAAGGCGTGTCCTTGGTGTCCGAGGGTTGTGCTTTTTTAGCGTGAACCAATGGTTTGCGAAGTTCCTGGAGAAAAACACCGCTTGGCACCAGCGCTCGGGAAGATCCCAACTTGGCGAGGAGGTCGACGGCCGAGTTCTTGTCTAGGGGGATGTGATGGAACTTGAGGCCATGGAATTTGCCTTCTAACATGCGAACCTCCTTGCAGTATGCATCCATTTTATCACTGGTGTAGGACTAGTCTTTGTTGACTTGACTAATGACCAATTTGGAATCTCCATATACCATCATGCATTTAACTCTAAGGAAGATAGCAATTCGCAAGTCGTTGATGAGTGCTTCATACTCAACTGCATTGTTACACGCTGTAAATAGAAGTTGAAGAACGTATTTTAGGCGTTCACCTTGGGGGGAGATCAGAAGTACACTAGCACCTGCTCCATTGATGCTGAGGGAGCCATCAAAATACATGACCCAATGCTCTGGGGTCTCAGCGGTTGGTGGGGTTTGAACCTCTGTCCACTCGGCGATGAAGTCAGAAAGAGCTTGAGACTTAATGGCTATCCGGGGCTTGAAGTCGAGGGTATATTCACCCAACTCAATGGCCCATTTGATAATCTGACCAGTAACATCCCGATTGTGGAGAATGTCACCGAGTGGAAATTCTGTAATAACGTCCATCGGGCGCGTCTGAAAATAATACTTAAGCTTCCAGGCGGTGATGAGCACGGCATAAAGGAGCTTCTGAATCTGAGGGTACCGAACTTTTGATGGTCCGAATACCTCGGATATAAAATACACTGGTCATTGAACCGGGTATGTGTGGTCCTTCTCTGGGCACTCAACGATTATAGCGGTACTGATCACACGTGTCATGGCGAAGATGTAGAGGAGCAAAGTTTTCCCAGGGGTCGGCGCAACCAGAACAGGCGGCAAACGCCTGGTCGGCTTCTGGAGTCCAATTGAAATTGCCCTCTTTTCTCAATAATTTGAAGAATGGCATTCCCCGCTCGTCGAGTCGGGAGATGAAACGCCCGAGTGCCGTCATGCAGCCCGTGAGGCGTTGAATGTTCTTCATGCTAGTCGGCTTGACCATGTTGATGATCGTCGATATTTTCTCTAGATTGGCTTCAATTCCCCGACTATTGATAACAAAACCAAGCAGCTTTCCAGTCGGCACCCCGAAGACGCATTTGTCCAGGTTTTGCTGCCATCGGAATTTGCAAAGATTGTCTACAGTCTCTTGGAGGTTAGGAATTAAATCTTTTAGATCCCTTGACTTGATGATGACATCGTCCACGTAGCCTTCTACGTTGCGTCCAATCTGATCGGCGAGACAATATTGTATGGCGCGTTGATATGTAGCTCCGGCATTCTTGAGCCTGAAGAGCATTGATGTATAACAATATGCGTCGAATGGAGTGATGAACGATGCCTTCTCTTAATCTTCTTTCTTCAGGCTAATTTGATGATAGCCTGAGTAGCAATCCAGGAAGTAAAGAAGGGAACAGCCGGCTGTGGAGTCAACCACTTGATCAATGCGCGGCAGGGGAAAAGGATCTTTTGGACATCGCTTATTGAGATCGGTGTAGTCAATACACATTCTCCATTTCCTATTTTTTTTACAAGGACTGGATTTGCTACCTAGTTAGGATGATATATCTCTTTAATAAACCGGGCTGCTAACAGTCGGGGACCTTCTCCTTGATGGCCTCTTTACGCTTCTGGGCAAATCGACGCATCTTTTGCTTGACCGGCTTGGCAGTCGGGAAGACATGGAGTTCGTGCTCGATTAGCTCCCTTGGTACGCCCGGCTTGTCGGAGGGGTGCTAGGCGAATATGTCAATGTTGGCGCGAAGGAAGCTGATGAGAGCGCTTTCCTATTTAGGATCTAGCGCTGTCCCAATAAGGGCCTTCTTGGAGGGGTCAGCGTCTAAGAGCTGAATACTTCTGTACTCAGCTGGTGATGGCGACATGCCCGATGTCTATGGTGTGGCGGTCGAAATGTCGAGGTCGGTGGTCGGCGTGATCTTGGCCGCCTGGACGGTCTCTTCCATTTGGACGGAAATATCCATCGCTTCTCCCAAAGGGAGGCTTTCCTGCTCACAGGCGTGGGAGGTAGCGACGTCTCCCTTAATGGAAAAGGCCCCCGCTGGTCCTGGAACTTTGAGGACCAGATATGTATAGTGGGGCACCGCCATGAACTTAGCGAGGGAGGGCCTACCAAGCACGGCGTGATAGGCAGAATCGAAGTTAGCAACATAGAATTTGACGTGCTCGGTCCTAAAATTGTCTCGAGTGCCAAACATCACCGGTAGAGTGAGGGTGCCAAGTGGGATGGAGGCCTTCCTCGGGACAATCCTGTAAAAAGGCGTGTCCATCTCCTGAAGCACTGACCCATCGATGCCGAGTGCAGAGAGAGTCCTCTTGAACAGGACATCAAGGCCGCTGCCACCATCAATTAGACCCTCTTGAGGCGCACCTTCAGGATCACTGGGTCGACCACCAGTGGGAATCGACCCGGCTTGGGGACGTCCATCTATTGGTCGTCTCGACTAAAGGTAATCAGGATTTCTGACCACCGCAGGCGTTCGATTGCCCTGTCACTGATGGTGTTAATGTGATGGGCAAGCAGCTTTTGCTGACACTTGGACTCTGCCACAACCACTCCACCAAAGATCATGGAGACCATCCGAGCGGGCTCCTGGAAGTTATTTTTGGCCAGGTGGTTGGCATCCTTGCCCTCCCGGTGAGTCTTTTTCTTTTTATCATCCCGGCGACACTTGTCTTGCCGGGGATTTTCTTCCGCCTCTTTGACCATTTGGTTCTGTAGCTGGTAGCATCGGCGAGTGGTGTGGTTGCTATTGGGATAGAAAATACAGGGCTTATCCAACATCTCCTGTATCACCGAGTTCCCCCATCCCCGGGATCAGGGTTTCTCCTCGGCAACCATGACGTGCTCAGATTTCCTCTTTTGATCTTTTGATCGGGAGGACTCTGGTTTGTCGCGGTCGTCACGCCGCGGTGATTAGCGACGGTCCTCTGAGCGCTTCTTGACTTTGCGGGACTCCCGAGTGGTCAGGTGAATCTGCTCCCTCTCGGCGTCCTCGGCATTGGCGAATTGCTCGGCGGTGGTGATCATCTCGCCTGGTGTCGCTGGCTCATTCATCACTATCACCTAAAATACAGACATAACGTCAGCGTCGGAGATGCTGGCGACGGTATTCCGTCGCTCGGAAAAGCGGCGAATGTAATCCCGGAGGGACTCATCGCTCTTCTGGCATATCTGGAGAAGGTCGTACCATGAGGCTGGCCTTTGCCAAGTGCCTTGATAGTTGGCGATGAAGACATCGCACAGCTAATCCTAAGAGTTGATGGAGTTCTGCTGGAGCCCTGCCAACCAGTTGATGGCGGCTGGTGAAAGCATGATAGGGAGGTAGTTTGCCATGACGTCGTGGTCCCCTCCCGCTGCTCAGATAGCCGTGTAATATAGCCGCAGCCATTGGGAATGATCAGTCTTGCCGTCATAGGGCTCGATCCCCGATGGGTGAAAGTCTCTTGGCCATACCACCCGGTGAAGTCGCTCGGTGAAGGCTGGGAAGCCTTTGTGGTGAGAGTCGATATCCTCACGTCGTCTTACTCCTAGCGTCCCGTGGCTTCGATCAAAGCGCTCCCGGCGATGGAGCTCGCTGCGCTCGCGGCGTCCACGGTGGTGAGAAATGACATTGCGCGCGTCATGCGCCTGGTCGATGATTTCACGGGCATCACCCGAGAAAGAGCTCCCCTGGTGATCGCTCGATCGGGAGCATCGCAACCGACTGGACAATTGGGGAGTAGTGTTATGGTCGGAAGATCGTGACCGCACAGACGGTGCCGCCTCGATGAGTTGACCGGCAGCAGCTTGCATCATAGCCTGAGCCCTCTGGAGCTCGGGTGTATCTGGGACGGCAGAGAGTGCTCTCTCGATGGCGACTAGGTTCACCGAGGGAGTATGATATATGGCGTGACCTTCAAAGTCCACCGTATAGGCTTCTTGCGTGTCGTGCCGTGAGGTTCTGGCAGCTTGAGATCTCCCTCGACAAAGTGAGCGGGAGGCATTGCGCCTCCGATGCTCCCACCGGTGATTGCTGGGCTCGGCGGAGTTGGTGGTGTGCTCGTTGTCAAAGACGATGGTCGTCATCATCATGACAGCCTTCGCAGGAGGAAGCATCGGGGCGACTGTTGTGCCCTGCCTCCCAGTCTGCGTAGAGATGACCTCGGTGAATTGGTGTCGCCGGACCGTGCGTCCACCTGAATTGGCGAAGATGACAAAGTCGGCGGCGGAATCATTGGAGAGGAGTCTATGCACGATCGATGGAGCTGCACGCTTGAATGGTAAAGCCACTTTGGCATGGTGGTACGCCGCGCTCCTAGCGACAGGGCGCACTGGGAGTGTGCGCGAAGTCCTCGCTTGGCTGACAGAGGCTTTGGAAAGGACAAGTTGGCGTATGGAATCACCAACAATGGTGAGGCTCCTAAGGGTGATGACAGCCCCGATAGGAACCTTGGTATTTACCTTACAAACAACAGCCATTGAATCCGATTACAAGAGAATTACACAAAATCTTCCCCTATCTGGCGCGCCAACTGTCGTTGCGTAAGAACAACAGTATCCACTGGGGTTACCCACGGATAAGATTTGTGTAGGTGTATGGGAAAGATTATGATCGTGATTCAATGGTTGCCTCACAAAAATAAGAGACAGAGATTTTTAGACAGGTTCGGGCCTCCATGAGGATAATAACCCTAGTCCTGTATGTTGGAATATGAGCAAAAGAGCCTGAAAAGGATCTTATGTGAGTGCGCGTGTGTCTCCAAAAAAGACGTCCCTGTAAGATATACCCCCGGCCCCTTTATATACTACAGGATCGGAGGTTACTGCTTAGGCCTTAACAGCCCCATTAATCCCCTTTATTTTGGTTTAAATCACTTGGGATTGTGGGCTAATAAATACAGTGTTATACGCTACATTGATTTGACTATTACGCCATAGAGTTTATTATCATTGATGGGGTGGACCGACTATTGAACGGATCCCCCAAATCCTGGTGGTTGGGCATCCTCCCGAGTCCTGGCGGTCGGGCGTCCTCCCGAGTGCAGGTGGTCGGGCGTCCTCTCGAGTCCTGGCGGTCGGGCGTCCTCCCGAGTGCAGGCGATCGGGCGTCCTCCCGAGTGCAGGCGGTTAGGCGTCCTCCCGAGTCCTGGCGGTCAGGACCCCTCCCTTTGACTGACTACATTAGGGATGCATGTTGGTCCAACCCCTTCCAGGTCGTATTTAATGCTCTGTCTTTTCGATCCCATCTTCTGTCTGATCAACATAAATGTACTCGAAGAGTATCCTGGGGTCATATCCCCGATAGTGCTTGGTTCTCAAACATGCCTTTGAGTCCCACGATCATATTGTAGGAATCCCTGTCCTCATATTGCTTCTGAAGCTCAGAGGACATATAGGCAAGCATGAGACAGCTGATATCAATTGAATCGTTGGCGTGCTTCTCATAAGCCCATCGATCCGTGATAGATCCATCATCTTTTGGTTCATTAGGATGGGGCTCTGCTAGAACATATTCCTTTTTCTCTTGTTTGAGAACAATTCTCAAGTTTCTATACCAGTCAATAAAGTTTGTTCCAGAAAGCTTTTCCTTTTCAAGAATTGATCGTAAATTAAAAGTGGAAGTGTTCTTAGCAGTAGGTGCCATGATCTACAACAAAAATATAAGGTTCAGCACTATGCTATGTGAATCTTCTATCAAATAAAAGATGCTCCACTATATGTAAAATGATCGCTTTCCCTGTAACGACACATAGTGGGACAGGATCCACATTCATCTAACTTCAGTGAGCTTTGGCATCACTGCTAGAAGATTAGTGACATAGGTAAGCAATAATTTGCTAATCACATCCTATGTGACTCTTGTTCGTTGGGGTGGCATCCAATGCCTCGACGCCCAACTCCATTCCCCAAAGCCCAAAACCATTTTGATAGCTTTGTTAAGCAAACCAATACTATGTATGTGGTTGTCCGACATCCACCGTAACTGGTTAAGATAAAAGATGGCATCCTACTTTGGTAGACCCACCATACAATGATCAAAAACATTTGTAGGTGTAGCTATTGGGCATCAAAGTTCTTAATTTTCTAAGGGAAACTATTCTAACATGGTAACGATGCCTACCGCACACGAAAACATGAAAGAATAGTATGATAGGAACATAAGTAAATATCACATGCAATCATATTGACTATGACATAGTATGGCCCTTTTCACATGGTGATCTCCATCTCCATGGTTCCTGTCCTTTGGGTCATTACGCTTTAGGCCTCTATGAACTTATATCAGTCTATTACATCTAATAGCACTATACTAATTATATAAGCAGAAGCATCACATGTCGACACGTAGGTTGTACAACATTTGAACAGTCTTGGGCTGTAATTAATCATGACACATAGGCCATGAAAATTACATACATGCATCTCACACATTGCAAGGCCATACCAGTCACAATATTCTCTACAAAAACGAGTTAAACGTAGAATCTATGCGTGACTGAAAACAGACCCGGAACTTCCGGCTCAAAGGCTCGGAACTTCCGATCAAAGGATCTAGAACTTCCGACTCAAGGCCAGAACTTCCAAAATCACCCTTCTGTATCGAATTTATTTTGGCCCGAAACTTCCAGGTCACACCCGGAACTTCCAAAAATAACTTTCTATACATAATTTATTTTGGTCCGGAACTTTCGGGTCACACCCGGAACTTCCGAAAATAACCTTCTGTATCAAAGTTTATTTTGGCCTGGAACTTCCGGGTCACACCCGAAACTTCCAAAAATCTGACGCAAAAACAATAGATCTAATCTATTTCCATCACATATCACCTATATATGCGTGATCCAGATCGAACACTACGCACGTAGGCTCTGATACCACTGTTGGGTTTTGGGGAGGCTAGCATTAAATTCAAAAATTTTACCCCGTTCGCCCAGGAACCATGCGTGTAATGGGAACATAGATCATTACCTCTAGCCACGAAACGCGCTAGGCAGCGGAAGTAGAGTTGATGAAGCGTGTTCTCGATCTGCTCCGCTCAGTTCTGTCCATTCGTCGGCAATGAAGACAACGTAGTCTGGCGACCTCCATGGGAAGATCAGCACTGTAGTAGCAGCGGCACCTCTATGGTATCCACACGTACAGAGATGGGATCACTTCACATCGGTATACTAGTACCACACGGGAAGTTGGGGGAGAGACGGCTACAACCGGTGTAGCCAGGAGAGGTGGCGGCTAGGGTTAGGTCGAAGCATCAACCAACAGCAGCCTTTTCGTCCTAGCCCCTTGTCGGGGATATGACCCCAGGGCACTCTCCGAGTATATTTATGATGATCAGCAAAAGATAGAGTTGGAAAGACAGAGCATTTAATACGACCTAGGAGGACTCCCGACCACAGGCACTGAGCAGATCGCCCACCACTAACACTTGAGAGATCACCGGACCACGTGCATTCGAGAGTCCCATCAACAGTCAACCGCACCATCAATGGCAATAAAGCTCCAGGGAGTAATAGTCGCATCAATGTAGCGAATAACTGCTGTAATTAGTAACCCACGATCCTGGGTGATTCAGACCTCATTAAAGGGATTAATGGGGCTTATTAAACCCTGAACGGTAACCCCCGATCCTTAACAGTATATAAAGGGATTGGGGGCACCTTTTATGGGGAGGTCTCTTCAGACACAGATTGTCTTTTTCCAAATAGCACACACACAGCACTAGGGCTATTATCCTCCGGGAGGTCTAAAGCTATCTAAAATCTCATGTCTCCCTTTGTCTGTGAGATAACCATTGAACTTCGATCACAGTCTTCGCCATACACCTACAGAAATCTAGTCCTCGGGTATCCACCAAGGATACTGTTGTTCTTACACAACGATAGTTGGTGCGTTAGGTAGGGGAAGGTTTCTGTGTAATTTCCTTTTCAGGTTCAATGGCCGTTGTTTGCAAGGTGAATACTCAGGTTCTCGTTCGCGCCGTTATCTCCTTTGGAAGCTTTACCTTCGTTGGCAACTCCATGCGCCAATTGGTCCTCTCCAATGCCTCTGTTTGCCAGGCGAGGGCCCCCCGCACTCCTTTTGTGCGCCCTGCCACCTGGAGCGCGGCATGCCGTCCCTCAAAGATAGCTCTAGTACCCGCTAAGGGTGCAGCTCCGTCGACCCTGCGTTGTCCCATCTCCACCGACTCTCCCGCTGACTTCATGATCATCACCAATGATGGCGGTCGCACCGTCCACCGATGTCAATTCGCGGAGATCACCCCAAAGCGGGCCAAGAAGCAAGACGTAATGGTCGCCCCGACTCCTCGCCCTGTGAGCGCCATCATGATGATGATGGCGGATGTCTCTGAGGATGAACGCACCACCAACTCCGCCGAGTCTAGCAACCGCCGGCGGGAGCGCCAGAGGCGTAGTGCTTCCCGTTCACTCCGCCACAGGAGGGCTCAAGCGGCGGAGACATCCCAAGAAGCTTACACGGTTGACTTTGAATGTCACGCCATGTATCGCACTCCTACCGCGAATTTAGTCGCCATCGAGAGGGCATTGTCGGCCCTCCCCGACACACCAGAGCTCCAGAGGGCTCGGGCGATGATGCAAGCAGCCACGGCCCAACTAGCCGAGGCAGTGCCATCTCCACGGTCATGATCTCCCGACCAAAACTCTACCCCTCGACAATCCAGTCGGTCACAACGCTCCCGGCTCAGCGAGCGCCATGGGAGTTCCTTCTCGGGTGACGCCCAGAAAATCATCAACCAAGTGCGCAACGCACGCAATGTCATCTCTCACAGCCGCGGGCGGCGCGAGCGCAGCGAGCTACGCCGCCGAGAGCGCTTCGACAGAAGCCATGGTACGCCAGGAGTCAGTCGGCGTGAGGATGTCAACTCCTGCCATAATGGTTTCCCTGCCTTCACTGACCGACTCCGCCGGGTGGTGTGGCCGAGAAGCTTTCGCCCATCAGGGATTGAGCCTTACGATGGCAAGACCGATCCTTACCAGTGGCTGCGGCTGTATTACATGGCCATTCGAGCAGTAGGTGGAGACCATGATATCATGGCTAATTATCTCCCCGTCATGCTGTCGCCCACCACCATCAGTTGGCTGGCTGGGCTCCCGGAGAACTCCATCAACTCCTGGGACTAACTGTGCGATGTATTCATCGCTAATTATCAAGGAACGTGGCAAAGGCCGCCCTCTCGGCACGACCTATGCCAGATACGCCAGAAAAGGGACGAGTCCCTTCGGGATTATATTCGTCGCTTCACCGAGCGATGGAACACCATCGCTAGCATCTCCGATGCCGATGTTATGTCCATCTTTTAGGATGGATTGAGAAAGCCGTTAGAGTTATTTCGCCATCTGGTGATGAACGAGCCCGCGACACCAGGCAAGATGATCACCGTCGCTGAGTAGTTCGCCAACACCGAGGACGCCAAGCGGGAGCAGATGCACCGAAGCACACAGGAGTCTCGCAAAGACAAGAAGCGCTCAGATGATCGCCGCCGATCGCCGCGGCGTCACGACCG
>KE372852.1:215444-230772 GCA_000418225.1 Zizania latifolia | reverse complement strand
TGCCACCGGCGAGTTCTTGCTCTCTCGCGGGGTTGCATCGCTCCGATCTCCGGCGAGAGGTAAGTTCCGCCAAACATGTATTGATTAATAGATCTAAGGCTTCATCGGTTAAGTCCGACATCTTAGTTTATGTATCGATCATGATGTATCAGGTGTGTGGTTCAGATTCAAATGCATTAATTAGAGGCTTCATCGTTTGAGTTCGATATCTCAGTTTATGTATTTGATTTATGTCACGTATCGTTCATATGGATGAAATATATCCTGGTTTGTTTAGTATTATGATTTATTATGGCTTTGCGACTGTCTTGGTTCGGTCCAATCTTGCGGTCATAGTGAAGGGTAATGCGAATATCGATCAGGTATACTGCAACCAGATTCTATCGGAGTATAAGCCGATAGGTTATCTCTTTGTGTTTTATCGGCATCGGCGTCGGAATCGGACGGTCCATATCGGCTTAATGTTATTACGTCCTACTTTTATGTCTCGATATCGGTTCCGATACTAGTTGATTTTACAGGTCAGATAGTTCAGGTCGATAGCTTTATCTTGATAGGTTTCACAGTAAATCTGTTCTTCATGATATGTCACGTCATATAATTTCCACTATGTCATCATTGCTCTTCATTTAGTGCTGTAGTGTACGTTAAGACCATCGGCTCAATAGCCGATAGGCGTTACTACTTATATTTTTTGTTTATTTTATCAGTTGCAGGATCAAACTGATTGGCACGCCACGAACCGTAAATTTAGGACCTGCACTAGAGTTAAGCAGATCTCTCAGGCCACGCGTGTGACCAAAAACTTCACCAACAATGTCGCCGACTTCGAGACTACTTACCATGCAGTGCTAGGCAGGCCCTCCCTCGCCAAATTCATGGCCATGCCCCATTACACGTACCTGGTTCTCAAAATCCCAAGGCCTTCGAGAGCCTTCTCGGTCAAGGGAGATGTCGCCACCTCTCTTGCCTGCGAACGGGACAGCCACGCCTTGGGGGAAGTAGTGGATATCTCCGTCCGGGTGGAAGAGATGGTCCAGGCCACCAAGATGACGCCGACCACCGACCCCGACATCCTGACCGCCAAGCCATCAACATCAGCATTGTCGCCCTCGCCAGCTGAATACAAGAGTGTTCAGCTCTTCGACGCTGACCCCTCCAAGACAGTGCTCGTCGGGACAGCGCTGGATCCTAAATAGGAAAACGCGCTCGTCAGCTTCCTCCAAGCCAACATCGACATTTTCGCCTGGCAACCTTCCGATATGCCGGGCGTACCAAGGGAGCTGATCGAGCACGAACTACATGTCTTCCCGACCGCTAAGCCGATCAAACAGAAGATGCGCCGATTTGCCCAAGAGCGCAAGGAGGCCATCAAGGAGAAAGTCACCCGGCTGCTAGTAGCCGGGTTTATCAAAGAAATGTATCATCCTGAATGGGTAGCAAACCCAGTCCTTGTAAAATAGAAAAATAGGAAATGGAGAATATGCATTGGGTACACTGATCTCAACAAGCGATGCCCTAAGGACCCTTTCCCATTGCCATGCATCGATCAGGTGGTCGACTCAACGGCCGGTTGCTCTCTTCTCTGCTTCCTGGATTGCTACTCGGGCTATCATCAGATCAGCCTAAAAGAAGAAGACTAAGAGAAGACATCGTTCATTACTCCGTTTGGTGCATATTGTTATACATCAATCCCCTTTGGGCTCAAAAACGTCGGGGCTACATCCAACGCGCCATACAGCGTTGCCTCGCTGACCAAATTAGTCGCAACGTGGAAGCTTACGTGGACAATGTTGTCATCAAGTCAAGGCATCTAAAAGATTTAATTCCTGACCTTCAATAGACTGTAGACAATCTCCATAAATTTTAGTGGAGGCTTAACCCGGACAAATGTGTATTTGGGGTACCCACTGGGAAGCTGCTCGGATTTATAGTCAGCAGTCGGGGAATTGAGGCCAACCCGAAGAAAATCTCGGCAATTCTCAACATGGCTCAGCCGACCAACATGAAGAGTGTACAATGCCTTGCGGGTTGCATGACAGCACTCGAGCGTTTCATCTCAAGACTTGGTGAGCGAGGAATGCCATTCTTCAAATTATTGAAAAAAGAAGGTAATTTTAATTGGACTACAGAAGCAGACCAGGCGTTCGTCGACCTCAAAAAATTCCTCTCCACATCGCCTGTTCTGGTTGCGTCGACCCCTGGAGAAACTTTACTCCTTTACATCACCACCACGTCACGGGTGGTCAGCACCGCCTTGATTGATGAGCGTCCGGAAGAAGGCCACGCCTACCCGATACAACGACCGGTTTATTTTGTCTCAGAAGTACTTGGACCATCAAAAGTCCGCTACCCTTAAATTCAAAAGCTCCTTTATGCTGTACTCCTCACTACTCGGAAGCTTAAGCATTATTTTCAGACGCATTCGGTGGATGTAATTACCGAATTCCCCCTCGGTGACATTCTCCGTAATCGGGACTCCACTGGTCGAATCATAAAGTGGGCCATCGAGTTGGGTGAATATACCCTCAATTTCAAGCCTCGGACGGCCATCAAGTCTCAAGCTCTCTCTGATTTTATTGCCGAGTGGACTGAGATTCAAATCCCACCCACCACCGAGAACCCGAAGCATTGGGTCATGTATTTTGATGGCTCCCTTAGCATTGATGGAGCAGGAGCTAGGATACTTCTGATTTCCCCTCAAGGTGAACGCCTGAAGTACGCTCTCCAACTCCTATTTCAGGCATCCAACAATGCAGCCGAATATGAAGCGCTTTTCAATGGCCTCGAATTGCCATTTCTCTTAGAATCAAACGTTTGATGGTATATGGTGATTCAAAGCTGGTCATCAGCCAAATCAATAAAGACTGGTCCTGCACCAGCGAGAAGATGGACGCATATTGCATGGAGGTTCACAAGTTAGAAGGAAAATTCTATGGGCTCGAGTTCCATCATGTCCCTAGGGACGAGAACTCGGCGGCCGACTTCCTCGCCAAGCTAGGATCATCCCATACACCGGTACCGAGTGGTATCTTTCTCCAAGAACTCTACAAACCGTCAGTTCAGCCTGAAGAAGCGCCACCATTAGAGCTCAAGGAAGCGCCTTCTGTTTTGGTTATCCCCAACGATATTGACGATTGGCGACAGCCCTTCATCGACTTCATCCTTACTGTCAAAGTCCCTGAAGATAAAGATCTAGCTATTCGCCTCGCCTGAAGGAGCAAGCAATACGTTGTTGTGAGGACCGAATTATACAAGAGAGCAGCCTCAACCCGAGTGCTCATGAAATGTGTTACCCGATCACATGGCTTGGAAATTCTCAAAGAAGTGCACTCGGGCTTATGTGGGAATCATGCTGGTGCTCACACTCTGGTCGGCAAAGCTTTCCGGTCTAGTTTTTATTGGTCAACTGCCAATGAAGACGCCAAGTTACTGGTCAGGAGCTATCAAGGTTGTCAATTTTTTGCCAAGCAGCATCATCTCCCTGCTCGAGCTATCCAAACCATACCACTCTCATGGCCGTTTGTATGCTGGGGGCTTGATATGGTCGGTCCATTTCAAAAGGCCTTGTAGGGATATGATCGTCTATTTGTTGCGATTGACAAGTTCACAAAGTGGATTGAGGTCATACCTCTCCATACCAGCACCGCCAAGAAAGCCGCTGAGTTTATACAAGGTATTTGTTATCGATATGGTGTTCCTAACCAAATAATCACCGACCTTGGGACCTAGTTCACCGGAAATGACTTCTGGGAATTTTATGAAGATCAGTGTATTCAAGTTAAATATGCTTCTGTGGCACACCCAAGAGCCAATGGCCAATGTGAACGAGCTAATGGTATGATACTCCGAGGCCTGAATGCTAGAGTTTTTGACCTTCTCAACAAGTATGGCAGTCGATGGATGAAGGAATTACCAGCAGCGCTTTGGGGCCTTTGCACTTAGCCAAGCCAAGCTACTAGTCAAACTCCATTCTTTCTCGTATATGGGTCTGAAGCCATTTTGCCGGTGGATATGCTTCATAAGTCTCCAAGAATTCAACATTATGATGAAGGCGCTGCCGAACATACAAGACAAGAAGACATCGATAGCCTCGAAGAAGCTCGATTGGTTGCCGCCATACAGTCTGATCGGTATCAGCAGGTCTTGCGCCGCTATCATGATCATAACGTGCGTGGTCGGTCATTCCAAGTCGGCGACCTAGTCCTGCGCTGAGTACAATCGGCAGTCAGCGTCCATAAGCTTTTTGCTCCATGGGAAGGTCCATTCATTATAGCAAAAGTCACCTGACCAGGTTCTTATCGATTGATGCGTGAAGACGGACAACGCGTGCCTAACTCTTGGAATATTGAGCATCTTCGCTGTTTTTACCCATGATGGTTAAGCTAGGTATTCTTCTCTTGGGTTAATAAAGATGTTCTTTTTAATTCTATCTGTTGTCTATATTTTTTTTGCCTGACCCCGAGTCCTTGCATTCTCAACACTCTAACCCAAAGCTTATGATCCGCTCTAACTTTGGCGCGTTCTTATTGAGATGTATTGTTTACTCGGGGGCTCGCCTCTAGCCTTACTGCTTGCCCGACCTTGTTCTTTCATTACTCCCGACTACTTGTGACACTGAACATTCCATATGCGTGCACGTGGATCAGTTCCCTACGCAGCGAACTACAGCTATATCAGCTACTCGGAAGTCAAAGAATAATGGTCGGACGCAGTACAATTTATAATTCAAAATAAGCATTGCATTAGAAGTTCACTATATATACACACTTCTTGCTACATATTTTTTGTAATCTACTCAGCAGGTTCATCAGGAAACGGCTCTAAATCTTGCACGATGATGGCTGCCGTGTCCTCCACCTCCACGTAGACCCGCTCCACGTCGGACTCCTCAACGTTCGCTGGCCAGCCCGCCTGGATGTGATCCATCCGAGCATTCGGGTATAGCGCCCGGACAATGCCGAGTGCGTGTGTCATCGCCGACCGCATGAAGTCCCGGGCTTGTTCCCGCAGACATGTCGCTGACCCTTGGAGCCGCTGAAGAAATTGCTCCATTGTCCATGTAGCGTTGGAGGGCTACCCATCAATCATCTTGACGAGAGTCTCTGCTCCGGCCTGGACATGGTCGAGTTGCGCCTGAGTGTTGATTAAGCGCAACTCCAGGTCGGCGAGTTGAGCGTTTACACGCCGATGAAGCTCTACAACAGTACAATAACAAACGTCAGCCTATGTTTCAAATTGAAGTTTACTGACGATAATATTGGCCGACCGTACTTTTGTACTCATCGACAGCTTCATTGGTCTTTTTCTAGGCGATCACGACGGTGGCTTCGGACTGAGTAATCTTCTTTTTCATCACCGCCATCTCAGTCTCCGCCTTCACCAACTGCTCTTTGGCTTCATCCCGCTCGGCCACAGCTAATTCCGCTACGGCGGTCAAGCGGTTGGCCATGGCAGTCGCTGTCTCCAATTAGGCCTCCAATGATATCCATTCTGACATTCACAATGAATAAGCTACTATAGAAATTGTATGTTACAACTGATTTCATGCAGTGATATGATACTTACCAGAAGAACAGACATCTAACTGCCCACGGAGAGTCTCAAGATTCCTCCCCGCCCTCTCTAGGCAGCCTCCTGATGAGCTAGCTGCTCCGTCAGGCTTTGAACTTGGGCATTAAGCCCAAGCAAATCTAAATTGTGACCCGGGGGGACCACATCCGCATTACCGACCAGCCAGTTCACCACTCGCTGCAGGAAAAATACAACTAAGTTGCAAGCGATGGAATTCAAAATGCTTGTTGAAGGCAGTATTACTTACGCTGGCCATGCGACCAAGACGACTTGCTAAGTCGTACCACTCGGTCACCTCCCGCTGCGCCTCATCTCTAATAGGGACTGGGCCGCCCCTCGACCCCGTCGCTGCAGTCACCGGGGGTACTTCATCCTCCGTCTCTTGGTGGTCGGTGGCCGACTGCTCCTCCGCCACAATGCTACTGGTCAGACCAGCCGTGGCCGACATTGGCCTGACGTCCATCGAGATGCTGCTACTCGGGTCAGCAGTAGTCGGTGCCCCAGCAGTCGGGACCTCCATCGATCGGCTTTCCTGCGCTAGGGTGGGAGTGGTCCTTGCGGTGGGAGCCATGAAGACAGCCATGTGAGTGGTTCCCTCCACCGCCGCGGCTGCTGTTGCACTCATCGGCGCAGTCGCCGCCACGTCGCCCGCCCCGCCGACCACCCAGAGCCACTGCCTGCCGACGGGCTGGTCACACCACCATCATCGGGCAATAATGTCGGCACGCTGGTAAACAAAGCAAAGATAAAATATCTAATCTCTAAGACATTCATCATTGGCAGCAAGATGTCAACTCACCAGGCTAACTTCCGAAAGGGGCTCCTCTTTACCCGTCGGTATGGGCCCAACGGGCCTCCTGATGGTGGAGGCGGAGGAGGCGGTGGTGGAGGAGTGAGCGATGATGATGACAACGCCATCACCACCCCACCAGCCGGCCCGGCATCGGACGTCTCTGACTCAACACCGGCCTCTCCTGGAAACGAAGATGGCACCTTTGGTGCTCCCTGCGATGCCACCTTCGTGCGCGGTTTCTTTGCCGTTAGAGGACAAACGTCTTTGTCCTTCCTCTTTTTGTGCCGATCGGCCCGATCGGCCGATAGATGTCCTTCTGCCCGACTGCTCGGGGCTGCTCGGGTAGTGGCGCCAGTGAGCAATAAGCTTCTCGCCCCTAAAATAAAGATTTCATCAGCACCCGACAGGTGATATTATCACGTATCAGTTTCAAAATAGCGAGCATGAAGCAAGGCCTTACCGTCGGTCGGCGATTCAGTAGCTTATACGACCGAGGGCCATCCTCATTCCCGATCACCGCCTTAGGGCCGAGGAAGTGCCGCATTCACTTGGCGCCCTCCTCTGTGGACAAGGGCTCAGCGGACTCCCGAGAGGGGTCCAGCCGCCCCGAGTACTCATACCCCGGCCACGCCCGAGCCGTGCAGGGCTAAACATGGCGGAGCATAAAGTTGAGAGCCACATGGACCCCTGTCAGCTTCTGCCTTCGAAGCTTGTCGACCGCCCAGACGAGCTCCTCTACCTGGGCCTAGTCCTCCAACCCGCACTGGTCTGACTAGGTCAAGGCCTGGGCCGGCACGTGATCGGTCTCCGGTGAAAGGGCCGGCTCATGGTTCCTGACGTAAAACCATTGTGAGTGCCAGCCCTTGTTGGACATTGGGAGAGGCACGATGATGTACTCGGCTGCCATGCCATCGCGAAGCTGGATCCTGGCCCCGCCAACGACCTTCTTCCTCAAAAAACGCAAAGAAAAGAAATGACGAAAGAGATTGAAGTGGGGGTCGATACCGAGGTAGGCCTCGTAGAGGTGGATGAAAATAGAAATGTGGAGAATAGAGTTCGGGGTGAGATTGCAGAGGGAGATATCGTAGTGGTGGAGAAGACCCCTAAGGAAGGGATGGGCAGGCAAGCCAAACCCACGGTGGAAAAAAGATTTGAACACTATCAGTTCGTTGGTGTTTGGAGTCGGGAAACTTTCTCCCACCGCCGCGCGCCATAAGGACAGCGCCTGCACGGGGAGAACTCTAGCCTTCTCCAGCAACTGGATCCTCCAATCCGTAACGCCCGACCGCATGAACTCCTTTGAGCGGTCCACGCCGGCACTGGAGTCGGTGGTCACCATGGATACAAAGCAAGGAGGGGCAAGCAGTTTCAAGTTGAAGAGGCGACAGGCTTTACGGAGGCACACTACGCAGTTGCAATGGCGACCGGGACAACGAGGAGCCAGTGGGAAAGCTGCATGCGAAAGGAAGAAGATGAACAGCGGAAGCATGCGGCGAACAAAGCGTTAAGGAGGCTACTTATAGCCGACCGCGTGACGGTTTGGGCCCCTACTCCACCGCAATCGCATTGGGATATTTCTGCGATTATTTTTTGTCAGTCAAACCGCAGCGACGACTCCATCCAGATGCCCAAACACAGATCTGACGGTTGCGCACGTGAGCCGAATCGGCCCCTACCGCTCTAGCAGGCATCCGCCCGTCAAAGCGCCTAGGAACTCGCATGCGCATCAAATTAGATCTGTCAAGATCCCGTCTCCTCCACCAGACGCCTTTTCGCCAAAACCGAGAGGGCTCCACACACGCCATAACTCTTGCAGCCGCCAGTCTACTCCGATTGACGCCTGATCGCTGAAATTTGCGTGGGGCCCATGAACTCCATTACTTTTGCAACCGGCAATCTGACATTTTTCCGCCGAAGCCGCTGTGGACCCCACGAACGCCTGCAGTTGCCTATATGTGGCAACTGGCGCCTGTCTCGCCAAAACCTTCGTGGGCCACATCTCCATTTATGTCAACTGCTGTCTTGTTGCCAAAGTGACGTGGACCCCATACACTCCATTATGCCAAAAAGACTTCGATAAATGCTCCTTCGCTCCTAGCATCAGGAATTTAAAATATCTCTGAGCCCCAACGAAATACTTAGTCGACACAACGCCCGGGGGCTTAAACCCCTCCTGCATCAACAGTAGTGGGGCAAGATTTTATACTTTGAAGCTTGTTTTCTTTAAACAAACCTTCAAGCTCGTGGGCTACACCCGGCAGGTGCACCTGATCGTTGCCCCTGCCTCACTGAGGAAGAAGTTCTACATGTCAGAGCTCTTTACAACTTCTCGACTCCACCTTGAAGATTTTCGTCCTTCTGCCGCAAAGAGCTCGGGGGCTCCTGTCGGGGATATGACCCCGGGGCACTCTCCGAGTGCATTTATGATGATCAGCAAAAGACAGGATTGGAAAGAAAGTGCATTTATTATGACCTAGGAGGACTCCCGACCACAAGCACTGAGCAGATCGCCCGACCACTAGCACTCGGGAGATCACCTGACCATGTGCATTCGGGAGTCCCATCAATAGTCAGCCGCACCATCAATGGCAATAAAGCTCTAGGGAGTAATCGTCGCATCAATGTAGCAAATAACTGCTGTAATTAGTAACCCACGATCCCGGGTGATTCAGACCCAATTAAAGGGATTAATGGGGCTTATTAAACCCTAAACAGTAACCCCCGATCCTTAACAGTATATAAAGGGATCAGGGGCACCTTTTACGAGGAGGTCTCTTTAGACACAGATTGTCGCTTTCCAAATAACGCACACACAGGACTAGAGCTATTATCCTCTGGGAGGCCTAAACCTGTCTAAAATCTCCTGTCTCCCTTTGTCTGTGAGATAACCATTGAACTTCGATCATAGTCTTCGCCATACGCCTACACAAATCTAGTCATCGGGTATCCCCCAAGGATACTGTTATTCTTACACAATGACACCCCTCCTCTCCTTATATATTGCCCTCTTATAGGCCTTTAATTAGTATTAAAGCCTAACAGATCTATTCTGTTCGATTGGCCCGGAAGTTCTGGTCCAGGCCCGGAACTTCCGAAAATAACCTTCTGTACGAATTTATTTCTGTCTAGAACTTCTGGTCCAACCAGAACTTCCGAAAATAACATTCTATATCAAAATTATTTTGACCCAGAAGTTTCGGTTCCACCCGGAACTTCCGATTCATCCAGAATTCACCTTTCAGGCAGGCCCAAAACTTCCGGTCAAACCCGAACTTCTGGTTCCTCTAGAAACCGAAACTGGGGTTGGTTAGAAACTTCCGGTCCAACAGGCCAGAACTTCCGATTCCCCCAGAATTCTCTTGGACATATTTTCATCAGAGGCCGTGGTCGCGGATGCGACCGTGGCCATGATGGTGGTAATAGCTCTGGAGGGGGTCGCGGTAATCAAAATGGAGGCAAGGGACCCACATGCCAACTCTGTGGTAAGGTAGGTCATATTGTTATTGATTACTAGCATAGGTTTGATGAAGATTTCGTTGCCCCCGACGCCAAGAATGCTGCTATGGCTACTCATGCTTACAACATCAATACAAATTGGTATCTAGATACTAATGCAATCGATCACATTACTGGTGAATTGGACAAGCTAGACACTCGTGAGAAATACACTGGAAGAGATCAGATTCACATGGCAAGCGGATCATGTAGGGACATTAGTTACACTGGACATAACACTATATGCACCCCTAGTCGTGATTTACATTTGAATAATGTTCTATATGCTCTAAAGTCCATGAAAAATCTCATTTCTATTCGTCGCTTTATATATGATAATTTTGCCTATCTAGAAGTTTATCTAAATCTTTTCTTTATAAAGGATCGACAAACAAAGAATATTCTGCTTAGAGGACGATGTCACAATGGCCTCTATCCCTTGGAATCTATGTCAAAACAAGTCCTTGGAGTCACCAGACCTTCTTTTGAGAAATGGCACGGTCGGCTAGGTCAATCCTTCTTTAGCTATTGTTCAAAAAATTGTTAGCACAAATAAATTGACATGTTTGACAGAGTCTATAAGTCATGGAGTCTATGATACCTATCAAATGGCCAAGAGCCATCAGTTACCCTTTTCCAAGTCATCCAATGTGTCCAAATTCCCTTTAGAACTTATTTACTCTGATGTTTGAGGCCCAACACTCGAATCTGTTGGAGGCAAAAAGTATTATGTCAGTTTTATCGATGATTTTAGCAATTCACTTGGATTTATCTTCTTAAGTTTAAATCCGATGTGTTTCAAATCTTCAATGACTTTCAGAATTTGGTTGAAAGATTGTTTAGTAGAAAAATCATAACCATGCAAATTGACTGGGGTGGTGAATATGAAAAATTACACTTCGTTTTCTCCAAGATAGGCATTACTCATCGTGTTTCATGTCCCCACACTCACCAACAAAATGGCGTCACCAAAAGAAAGCACATGCGTATTGTAGAAGTTGATCTATCTCTTCTTGCTCATGCATCTATGCCTCTTAAATTTTAGGATGAAACCTTTCTTACTGTCACTTATCTCATCAATCACACACCAACTAAGGTCATTGAGTACTCTACTCCTTTGGAACGTCTTTTTCATAAAAAAAACTACATATACTTCCTTAAGAACCATTGGATGTGCTTTTTGACCTAATCTTAGACCATATAACACTCGAAAGCACCAATTCCGCCCAAAGCAATGTGCCTTCATTGGATATAGTAATACTCACAAGGGGTTTAAGTGTCTTGATATCTCCACTGGTTGGGTTTATATATCTCGTGATGTGGTGTTTGATGAAATAATTTTTCCCTTTGCTCAATTACATCCCAACGCCGACGCTCGCCTTCGGTCTGAACTTGTTCTCCTGAATTTTGACACTGATAGGGTGCACCTGTGCTTAAACTTGTGACTAATAGTCCTAATCTTGCTGAAACTAACATGGTTAATGAGCATCTAGCAGGAAACTCGTAGGTACCCATAGCAATTTCTGGTGGCACTAGCGCGTCACATGAGCAGAACGCTGCTCCAATTGAATCAGTGCTAGGTGATCCCCATGATGCCAACAACTATGGTGCTGACACCTTGGTATCAGTGTCCACATCACATCATCATGACAGTAGCGCTGAGGGGTAGCTTGAGGTTGCGACACCTGTAGCTCCTGCTGTCACCGCATTGCCAGCTAGTCCCGAGCTAGTGCCAGCGCTAGGTGAACCCACACCCGCACCGACTGTTCCCACTGGATCGACTGTGGCTAGCCATGATCCCACACCACCTGCTCCTGCTCCCGATAGATCAATTGTGGCTGGCCCAAGTGCTCCTTCGTCTGTGGCTGCGCTAAGGCCACACACCCGGCTACAGAGTGGCATTTCTAAACAAAAGGTATACTCTGATGACACCATTCGATATGATAAAAAATATCTCTTCATAGCTACTGGTGAATCTTAATATCTAGAAAAAGCTTTGGTGCACAGAGAGTAAAAACATGTCATAACACATGGTATCTTGTTCACCAAAGAAAGAGAGAAATATCATAGATTGTAAATAGGTGTATAAGATTAAAAGAAAATCTGATGATAGTTTAGATCATTACAAAGCTCGTCTAGTTGTAAAAGGGTTCAAACAGAGATATAGAATAAATTATGAAGACACTTTTAGTCCTGTGGTAAAAGCTACTACCATCAGAATTATTTTTTCTCTTGCTGTTTCCAGGGGATGGAGCCTTAGACAATTAAATGTTCAGAACACGTTTCTTCATGGTGTTCTGGAGGAAGAGGTGTACATGAGACAACCTCCTAGGTATAAAGATAAAGATAAGCCTAATTTTATTTGTAAGCTGGACAAGTCCCTCTATGGCCTCAAATAAGCATCAAGAGCATGATATTCACGCTTGAGTATAAAGCTATGTGACCTCGGTTTTGTGGCCTCAAAAGCAGATAAATCACTGTTCTTTTCTAATAAGGTTAACATAATTATCTTTATTCTCATTTATGTGGATGATATTATTGTTGCTAGTCTACATAGGAGGCTACTACAACTTTACTCAAAGGACTTAAATGGGAGTTTGCGCTCAAGGATCTTGGAGAATTACATTATTTTCTTGGCATAGAATTAAATAAAATAAAAAGGTATTCTTCTCAAGAGAAATATGCAACAGATCTACTTAAAAGAGCTGGAATGACAAACTGAAAGCTTGTTAGCACTCCTTTATCTATCTCAGAAAAATTATCAGTTCATGAAGGTAATCCTTTAGGACCTAAGGACTCTACGGAATACAGGAGTATAGTATGAGCTTTACAGTATCTTACTCTTACTAGACCTGACATTGCTTTCTCTGCCAATAAAGTATGACAGTTCTTGCATTCACTAACAACTAAGCATTGGATAACAGTGAAAAGAATTTTGAGATACATATAAGAAACAACTGGACTTGGCCTAAAAATTGAAAGATCTTAGTCAACAAGAATGTGCATTTTCTGATGCTGATTGGGCAGGGAGCCCTGATGATAGAAGATCAACCGGTGGATTTGCTGTGTTCTTAGGGTCTAACATAGTATCATGGAGTACAAGAAAGCAAGCAACAATATCACGCTCAAGTACAGAGTCTGAGTATAAAGCCTTAGCTAATGTAACAGCCGAGATAATATGGGTTCAATCTTTATTGAAATAATTGTGCATACAAATATCATAAGTGGCTCGATTATGGTGTGACAATTTAGCTGCAACATATTTATCAGCTAACCCAATCTTTAATGTAAGAACAAAACACATAGAGATTGATTATCATTTTGTAAGAGAAAGAGTACTGGCAAGGAAACAATTAGAAATTCAGTTTATGCCAACTGGAGATCAAGTAGCAGACGGATTCACAAAACCTCTAACAGTGCACCAAATGCAGAAGTTCAAGTTCAATCTTAACCATGAAAAGTTATGATTGAGGGGGAGTGTTAGAAGATAAGGTTAGTTTGAAAAAAGATAAACATATAGTTAGAATTATCGATCATATCAGTTTGTTTCCTGTTTTGATAACAGATTATTTTCCTTGCTTTGCTCAATATAATCTCTCCGATGTATGCGCCACGCTGAGGGCTTTTCTCAGCATATATATCAACACGCAACAATGGCCTGAGAAGGTGAGAACGCTTTAACCATTTGATACATACATCCTGATGAAAATGCAAGCATACGAAATTTCATATATTTCTTTTAGAGATCGTGGAAAATTCATATCATTAAGTTGTGTGGGAAATTGAAACGACACATAAGCATTGAGCAGCTAGTAAACACACAAATTATATTATATATAAGCAATGGCTATAGGGATGGACCAAATTTCTATTTTGCTGGGTGTAAATATGACAGAAACATGTAATATAGATGGCCAGAGAGATGGCATGGCTCAGCCTATTCCTGGTCAGGGCCTAGTTAGGCATGACCCAACATAAAGAGATTGTGTCATGTCATGTCTAGACATGACCCAACATAAAGAGATTGTGTCATGTCATGTCAGACATAGGTTTATCTAACGACCTACACACAACATGATATAGATTTAATCGTGTCTTATTGGCCCTTTCAAACTGACGAGCCCAATTAGCTTTGACCAAGACCATAGTTCATTATAATCACATAGACTATAAATTTAGAATTCACAAGTGGAACCGTGAGAGTGTACAACCGATTGTGCCGCCATTAGATGGGCTAGGCTAGGCCAGCCCACCATGACACAACTCTAACCTAGGCTAGCTCGCCATGACGCACCTTCAACCCTAATACAACATGTCATGACGTGTTTGGTATTTCTTTTTGTTTCTTACTCCAACAATGGATATGAAATGCCAACTTTGACCTTACGTAGATCCCAATCTCGTCCAACGTTTAGTCCTAGCTTCTTATCGTCGCCACCACTGCTCTCTTGCAAGCTATCACCCTCTTGCTAGACACCACAGCCAGTCATCCGCCACCCTTCCGCTAGCTGCCGTCGTCAGTCACCCACCGCTAGTCGGCCTTGCCTCCGCCCTCGCTAATGATCCCTCTTGCCCCGATCTCCTTCCACTGATCTCCATCCTTGGCTACAACAATGCTACATGCCACCTTCAAGACATGTTGTAACTGTCAACATTGTGACGTCTCATCCCCATCAAGAGTTACTCGTCGCCGGTGGCCATGAGCAACATGTTTAGGGAGTTCCTTGACACGGTGCCATCTCTTGAAATACTTGAGGCTGACACCGTAGACAAGCTCAAGGAGCTTAACTTTAAAGATGAAGATACCTTTGACATTGAGTATTTTCTTGGTGTCGATGAGAAATGGTGGTGGGTGACTGGTGGCGGCGGTTGGCAGGCAGCAAGAGGCTAGGACTAAGTGTTGGTCAGGCACAAGAGATTGAGAATCTACATAAGACCAAGGTTGATATTTCACATCTATTTTTGAGTAAAAATAAAAAAAATGTCAAAAAATCCTCCATACTAAGTGATATTTTATCAATTACCACGTAAAAAACAACATTTTATCAAAACCATAGGCTTAATATCAATTTTCTGATATAAGGAAAAACAGAAACGGAATTCTTCGACTCAACTCGTCCATCCAAAATTCCAAATTCCCGAACACCTCCTCCCACAAGAGAATTTTTTATTTTTTTAGCGGCGCCTAGCCTGCCAGCATATAGAGCCAGTGTCACCAATTCCTACTACCTTTCCCCAAGGGAGGGACGCCGCCGGCCACGTCGGCAGAAGTAGCTCCCCCTCTCCCCACACGGCCGCGCCCCGACCGGCCGGCCGGCCAGCCACACATCATCACGCCGTCGCAGAGGTGCACGATATACATAGGTGGCGCAGCAGTGAGCTGCTGCCCCCTGCTGCCCGCCTGCCCCTGCTGGTGGTATCTAGCTAGGCGGGCGGAGAAAAGGGCGGGGGCGGGATGGCAAGGGG
>KE372852.1:204727-215173 GCA_000418225.1 Zizania latifolia | reverse complement strand
GCGCCATGTTCGGCTTCGGCACGCTCTGGCTCGCCGTTACCAAGACCCTCGTCATGCCTTACTGGGTGGGGCGTACGCTTGCCTTCCCTCCACTGCTCTTTGTAGTTCGCATCCGCGGATGCGTGCTCGTCTTAGCTTGCTTGATCTCATGGGCGATTGCGTTTTTTTGCCTGATTTGAGTGCTTCATCGGGGGATTGAATGATGATGATGAACACTTTTTAATTGGGGCCTGAAATTTTAGCGCACACCTCTACAGATTCCCATTTTCCATCTTTCTTATTTCGATTATTGTCCTCTTGGAGCGTAATTTCTGGAGCACCAAGCATTTGTGGTGTGCCTTGGTTGATTGAACAAACGCCGCGGTGATTACTGACATCATCTGTAGAATGTTGCAATATAGTTTTGTTTCTAGTAAATAAATCATTGTGTCTACGTGTGCATGTTTTAAATTGTATGATTGACACATGGGTAGATATTTTCCTTTTAAAATAGGCGTGAAGACAAATGTAGTATGTTTTGTTTTTTATTTCCTACCATTTGGTAGAACATGCTAGGGTTTAGTCCATTCTTTAGGTAATTCACTGTTGACTTTGTAAACAATTATTTCTGCAAATGAGGGCACAGACGCACAGTTAGTTCCAGTGTGGGGTGTCGTAACAACAAAGAAATTTAATTTCATTGAATTCGGCCAACTCATATCTTCTTATATGTTTTTATTATTTGGTGCCAGATCTTTGCAAGAAATTTACCAAAAAAATGTTTTAATAAGAAATTTTGTGAATTGAGCTTATATTTTCAAGAAGTTGTGAAGCTGACTTTAATTGATACAGACTTCTGATTTTACTGGATCACGTGTAAAGAAATTTACTCATCCAGTTTTACAATAGCGTTATTGTTTCCGTGGCAACAAAAAGTTACGGATATTTCTGGTCCCCAACATTATGAATGTGTGCCACCTATATAAAGATTATGCCATAAATGAAGAGGTAAAAAAACTAAGCAGTACTAAGGGCATGTCCAATAGTGTTATCTATGTTGCCTCTTATAATTGCCATGTTGTCAAAATAATACTAGGTAGCAGAGAGAAGGGGTGAAAAGAGAGAATGCACCATCTCATGTGCAAGACAAAACCTGGGCATGAACACCAACGCATGAGTGTGAACTATGAGGTGAGTAAGTGATAGCAAATAATTAGGAATTGTAATGCATCGATGATAGAGACAAACTATTATAGAGGTTATATCTAAGGTTGCTTCTTGACGAGTTGAATTTGTAAGAGATGACCTTAGGAGTCAGATTTTTTGTGCATGCTTTAAGTTAGTATTACTTGATTGAAGCATTGGTTAACTCCTACAGTTAGTATTCCCAAATGTTGCTCAACTTTCAATGGCTGTTTGTTGGGGATGTGACTCTCGGGTACCCTATGATCAGGGGCAGACCCATATAGGAGCAAGGGGGTACAATACAGTTGTACCCCCAAAATTTTATATATATGTATATGTATATATATATGTATATGTATATATATATGTATATGTATATATATGTGTATATGTGTATATATGTTAATTGGGTTAAAATCTAGCCTAATACTCTAATAGTTAGTACAATAACCTATTTTTCTAACCATCTAACCATATTCCTCTTCTCTCATCTCTTCCCAGTAGCTAGCGAATTGTGCTGCGCCTCTACATACCGCTGAAAAAGTATTATGTGTTTCATATAATTCTGTTATAGCTTTTTTATGTTCTTTCAAATAAACCCTCTGGAGAAGCAAGGAATTCTCTTGTTACATGATAGTCTATGATGTACTATTTTATGATTTGTTATGGAGGTGCTGTAAATTTGTTTATGTGGATTTGATTTTTGTGGTAACTATGAAAGTTGCCTACTTTAGATAGCCAAATTTAGTGTGTTTCATCATTTAAGTATAAGTAAATTCTACTATCATCTATAGAAGATATTTTTGCTGGTTCATGCCGTCCAATTTATTGAGCACACCCATCGCCCGTAGACCACCACCCCGGTGGCTGGCACGGTTGTCGCGGCGACGTCTGCTAGCTGCTGCCCTGTCTAGATGTAAGACGTTCTATTTTTCTTCTATTTTTTTATTATTCACTAGAAATTATATTGGTTCATTAGTGTTGAGAATGTAATACAAATTATTTTGATATATGCATATATGGATTGAGTGTTTATCATTGATTTAGTTTATCGTTGTTGTCAAGTCAATTTTTGGTATATCATATGTGTGGTTTATAGTATGTTTAACTTTGCACCCCCATCGTATAAATCCTAGGTCCGCCACTGCCTATGATGGGCTTTTGTTGGGCCAGATCACATATAGATCTGGCCCGATACAATTTGATATGGATAAGTATGTTGAGATATTACAGGGAAGGTATCCTTGTAAACAGGAAAAAACCTAGAGATAAGGAAAGTGTCCGGTTATAATTTTTGGAATATAGGAAACCAGATAAGGATATAACTCCTTGCTTGTAACCTCATCCCCCCTCACTATATAAGGCGGGCGAGAGGTACCCACAAAGGACATCGATATTCAGATCCATACCTACACATCCAATCTACAATACCAGACACAAGACGTAGGGTATTCGTCATCTTGACGGTCTGAACCTGTCTAAACCTTGTATTACTACTTCTTGTTTCGACCATCTAGTCTTGGATCCAGTGCTTCTCTTAATGTACAAATCACCACCGAAGATACCCTCCTTGGTGGATTGCTCAGTAAAACCCTGACACCGTCCAACTTTAACAATGCCTAGGGATGGCCTTCGTTGGCACTTGTGACCATAGGAAGGTTATTGCTGAAGTAGGTATATATAAATAAGTAGCATTGGTTGAGTCTTTTTTCTATTAGAAAATGCATCGACAATGTAAAAACAAGCCAAATGAGGATGGTGCAATTTATGCATCCTTACCAGTGTGCATTTACTGGTAACTGTGTTCTGGTGTAGCTGTTTTTTACTATTTTATTTGCACATGTCTTGCTTTTTTGTGACCCTGAATGTGTAAAATGGCAGCCTATGTTGTGCGTATCAATGTTTTCATGCTTTACAGACATATATGAGACCTATTGTTTTGCATATTAGGATTGTTTTAGGAAAAAAGTTTGTTGTTGTGAGCCAAGATTTAGTTCATTGTATCAAGATATTGGTATTACAGTGAGTCAGTGAGTAACTTTTCAGCCGATATGATTTTTTACCACATGATCTGGTATTCCTAGTTAATTTTGGATATCTTTTTTAAAATCAGAGTTCACCAAAATTTCCATCCAAACACCAGTCACTTTGCCATCATTGTGTCAACATCTTTGAAACCTCATTCAACGAATGACCTTTGTACAAATTATCCCTTTTTTGTTTCATGATCCTCTTGATGTGTTCAACAATTTACTCTATTCATGAAGCAAGATACTTCATTAACTGTGCAGTTTCACCAATAAAATACAATTAGCTCCCACAGAAGCACTATTAAGGCACTCTATATTATTTTAAATGTTGCAAGAGATTTCCTGTAATTGCAAATGTTATGAATCTCAATAGACCCAAAATTGGATTACCATGTCTCTTTTCATTGTGTCTGGACTAATAAATTGGGCTGATGTCCTCATGGAGCCATGGAGGTATCTGATAAAGAAAAGTATATTACATACACAGGCAAAATTGGTTCTATACCATCAAAATTTATTCATAATGCTATGAGTGTGCAAATGTTCGCAAGTATTATGTACGTGGAACTGTATACCCTGTTGGCCTAACTTCCTAAATCATGGAAGCACAGCTTTATATAAGTTTTCCTTGGTGATAGGTGTCGCTTGATGAATAATACATATGTGCTTCTTTTACTCATGTTGTAGCTCAAAATACTTTCAGACGACTTTTTTTATTTAGATATTTTATTGGATGCCTATTGCAGTTATGGATAGCCTTATGTATTGGCACAAACAGCAGCGCATGGTTGGGCACCGCTGCGCTTGTGATCAATATGAGGAACTTTCCTCTCAGCCGAGGAACTGTTGCTGGTCTCATCAAGGGCTATGTTGCTGTCAGTGCTGCTATCTACACAGAAACATTTAATGGAATGCTTCAGAATTCTCCCACAAACCTTTTGCTATTGCTTGCTTTGGGGATCCCTACTGCATGTATTGTGGTGATGTATTTTGTTAGGCCTTGCACTCCATCACTGGACGAGGATAACGCAGCAGAGCACAGTCATTTCATGTTCACGCAAATCTCTAGTGTGGTTCTTGGTGCATATCTTATGGTAGCTACAATACTTGGTGATACTTTAAAACTAAGTTGGACCATTACCTACCTTTTGTTTGGTATAATGATACTTCTCCTCCTTGCTCCACTTGCAATACCAATAAAGATGACTCTTTATCCAAACAAACCAAAAAGGGAAAATGCCAGCACCCTTACACCATCTTATTCAACTGATAGCCTGTCTGGTCCAGATCAAGAGAATTCAGAACTACTTCTTGGTAGCACATCAACATTTGTCACAGGAACCAACGACTCTGATGAGGCTACCGACGTGGATCTTCTTTTGGCTGAGGGTGAGGGAGCCGTGAATTTGAAAAAGAAAAGAGGGCCAAGAAGAGGGGATGATTTCACATTCCGAGAAGCCTTAGTTAAGGCAGATTTTTGGCTACTGTTCATTGTGTACTTTTGTGGAGTTGGCACTGGTGTCACTGTTCTGAACAACTTAGCTCAGGTTGGAATGGCTGTTGGTGCTGATGACACTACTATTTTGTTGTGCCTCTTCGGCTTCTGCAACTTTGTTGGCCGTATCCTTGGTGGATCTGTCTCTGAATATTTCGTAAGGTCAGCTCCCTAGAACTAGTTTCAATTGCTTTGTCCATTCAATTTCTATCAGTGCAAAACGGAGACACATAGCAGCTAACATAAGCTGAAGTAGTAAGGTTTTCTGTTTTTGCCTATTGTGATTTACCAATATTATTCCATACCATGCCACTACTCCTGAGAACTGTGAAATCCTGGCAGACCACTCAGATGCACTGCTATTATCTATCTCAGGCAGACTAATGGTCACTTTGCATATGCTTAATCATTCACAGCACAGTCCTATGTAATTTCTTCTTTACTACTGTTGTTAGGCGAATTTCTTGAAATTTTTTAGTTTCTGCTTCCATGAAATGTTCCAAGAAGAACCTGATGTGTTGCAGGTCAAGAATGCTTCCTCGCCCTTTCTGGATGATGTGCACACAGATAATCATGGTGATAACCTTCCTCTTCTTTGCAACCGGCCTTCATAGCTTGATTTATGTCTCTACTACATTCCTGGGCATATGTTATGGGGTCCAATTTGCTGTCATGATACCGACCGTCTCAGAGCTTTTTGGCATGAAAGACTTCGGGCTGATGTACAACTTCATGCTGTTAGTGAATCCCCTAGGCGCATTCTTCTTCTCGGCTCTTCTGGCTGGTAATATCTATGACAAGGAGGCAGCAAAGCAGCACCCAGGTGTGCTGGAACCTTCAACCTGCTTGGGGCCTGACTGTTTCAGGCTTACCTTCTATGTTTGTGCCATCGTTTGTTGCTGCGGAACCCTAGTGAGTGTACTTTTCATAGCGAGGATAAAGCCAGTTTATCAGATGCTCTATGCAAGCGGATCGTTCAGACATCCTCGGAGTCAACAGCAGCTCCACTGATGACACGTAGGACTACATCAAGAGAAAAACCTTGAAGTTATGGAAAAAATATTTTGGAGAAATTTATCAGCTCGGTGCCTATAGTTTGCTTTGTTATTACATCATACTCCAGTATTGTATTTTTCTTACGGTTGCTTGATTGGTCCCTATTGGATGGGAGAGTTATTTTGATTTCATCTGTACCTGTTCTGTAAAACTTGCTGCCATCCAAGTAGTTACTACTTACTAGCATACAGCCGGCTGTCCACGCGGCCAAAACTTGGGATGCGTATATATGTGGCAGTACTTGGCCCCAGTAAAAAAAAGCGTTTAGTATTTTCTATTGATATAGAATTATGGTTAGAAAAAAAAATCTTTTACCTCTTACAAAGTAAGATGTTGATTTTTTTTAATCGTGGTTGTTAGATCAGGGTGATCTATTACTTCATAGGAGGTAAGATATCAATACCTTTTAATTGTAGCCATTAGATCTATAAAAATGAATGGTGCTTATTAATTTGATGTATCTTCAAATTTGTCTTATATATGCACTCTCTAATCTAAACTTGTATATTTTTAATCTAGAAATCAGTCAATGGATGCCTAAATAGAATATAAATAGTTAAATGATGTATTTTTACTTTTTTACTAGCTCTATCACTCTCTATATCCTAATTTATTAAGAGCATCTTCAACAGTACTTCTATCTAGTTTTCTAAAATTAAATTTAGGTAAATCACACTGCAACAGTATTTCTAAATAATTTCATATCCTAAGTGATCTCCTAAATCGTCTTTCCTTTCTTCCAAAAATAGAAACTATTTTTCTAATCTCCTTTAAAATATAGGAATTAAGATTATATGTATACCATTGTGGACTAATTAATTTTTATGGATTAATAGAGTTTAGAATGGTTCCTATATAAGATTTTAGAGAAAAAATAATAACTCTCTATGCTCTATAACACGAGTGCCTTGAGACCCACCAGTCTGATTTTGTATCCTTTACTCGAAACTGATCATGTGTCTTGACTCCTGTGTGCCCCAACTTGCACTTAACAAGAGCACAACACTCTGGACTTCTTATAAATACTTCTGAATGTAAACCAGGGTGAACATAACATAACATGGAGGGACGCTTCACATTTCACATGATTTATTTTAATTTCTGCCTAAAAATGGTATCTTTGAGTTGAAAAGGAACGCCTGGATTATAAAATGTCTACAGTTTCACTGTCTTCATGTTTGTTTGGTAAGGTTGTGAACCCCACAGACCATATCAACAGAAGTGGCTATAAGGGATAGTCTAAATAGGTCACGGAACTATCTTAGAATTTAGTCTAGAATATCCAAACTAAACCGTCTTACTTAAAATTTATTTTTTTTCATTACACATTGAGCTCACAATGTTATAGAATTTTAGAGTGTGAAGTAATAACACCCTAATGGCTTATTTGGTAGAGAGGGAAGGAAAACCATGGGTAATTAATCCCGATGAGGATTTTTTATACGCACATAACACCCCCTTGGTTATAAATCCCCATCGGGAGATAATCTCGGTCACCATTTGGAAGACAAGGGATACAAATCCCGACCATTTAGAAAGTCCTCAAAAATCAGAATAAACCAAAGAATTCAGAAGTATTCAATCAATTTACACAATTCCAATGGTTCGATATAATTTAGAATTTGTATACTCTGTAGAGGACATTTACTTCAATGAATCTAAGTTTTCACTGTCATCTTTCTGAGATAATATGTTCATGCACTGAAAATTTGTATACTAAATCTTTCAGGAATTGCTCACTTACCTATAGAAAATATGAAACAACTAATCATCTGCGTAAAAATTGTATAGGATTTCCATGTTTCCAGTTCCCAAGTAGAACCACTCACCCCACGGTTGAACGCAGCGACGCAAATGCCAGTGGTGAGCTCGAGGAGGCAGCCGATGAGCAGCAGCGCCCACTCTGGTGGCGCCCCATCCCCAACCCTGTTTCTCTGCTGTGGTGACGATGTCGAGGATGGCTGCTCGGCGCCCCTAGAGCGATCGAGCTGCTGCGGCTGCTGGTTTCGACGCCCAGATCTGCGGGCGGAGATGTGGCGGTCAAGGTTCCGCAGGAGGCCGCACACGCCCCCGTTGTGCCTGGGGGATGCGTTGATGGTGGCCTCGCCTGCCGCCTGTGGCGAGGGGCTCGGCGACGATGAGCTGGCGTCAGTCGCAGGGTGAGATCTGGGCGAACATGGCGGCTGGCGGCGGCTACGACGGCCTCAGCAGGACCACATCGAGATCTAGGGGCATGGATGCAAATACGAGCGTGGGAGGCAAAGCGGAGAGGTTGACAAGTAGAGGAACGCTGGGCACTGGCCGGCCCGCTGGCTGCTGGTGTCCGATGGAGTGGCTGCGGCGGCAAACAAGCGAGGGGAACAGGTGGAGCGGGAGCAACGCGAGGAGAAGGGAAGAGAAGCCAGACGTGTTGAGGCATTTTTTTCTCACCCCGTGGATCAACCGGGATGGGGCACCAACGGCCCATGGAAATTTTAGCCCTTTGGACATCCAAAAGGCCGCCGTGGATCACAGGACATCAAATCCACGGGCCAAAATATGCCTGGGGAATGGACCGAAATCCCCATGGAGATTGGGCTTCCCAAACAAGGCCTAATGGAAAATTTGTTAAAGCCTCCACTCCACTAGTATCAACAACTAGTGCATATGGTCTGTCCCTCCCAGCTTCCGAGCGCTTACAAAATTTCCTTTCATACATACGGGAGCCAAAAAGCCAAAGCAGAGGAAAGCCACGTGCTGGCCTGATGAGCTGGTCAGCAAAGTTGGCATACTTTACTCTGCGAAGCACATATGAGTGTCCGACGGATCCAGATAAAAATTTAGGGAGACTGATTGACTTATATGTCAGTCATAAATAATATGTATATATAAATGTATATAAATTATTCACTATTTTAAATGAATATTACATGTAAAACATAATCATAACAAAAATATTAAAAATATACAAGGATTTAGAAAGAAATGTGTTTAGAGTAGGCAACACAAGCAGCACTATAGCACAAGAAATATACACCGCTCCAGTAGGGGGGCGCGTGCCCCCTTGCACCCCCCTTATCTGCCGCTGTCAGTGCAGTGACACGTTGGAATATCAGATCCAAAAGCTATTATAACAGCATGTACACCAATGGCAACGTGCGGGTTCAGGCTTCACGTTGAGATGGGCGGCATCCACTTCGTGGTTCCGCACTTCCGCCTTCCAAGTGGCCACGAACCAAAAACGCACCTGAGTTTGGTTGGATCTTTCTCTAGACCACGTGGCTGTGGGGCGTGACCAGTGGTCGGTGGCCGTCGCGGTGGTTGCAGCAGTCCGATGGGCGCGCAGTGTTTCCTTCCGGGCAAAACCACCGGCGTCGCGGCACCCATCGACGTCGCTACCGGTCAGCACCGTGCGAGGACTCTCTTACTGGTGGGGCCATGCACGTGCAGTGTTAGCCCTGGGGCAGGGTGAGCGGTGCCACCGCCCAGAGCCCCAACATGCCCTAGTGCCCCACGTATACATATATGTATTAGCTCCATGTGTTGGAAATTCAAATTTTAATTTGTTAAATTTTGGTTTTAGTATTTTTTACCATCGTCAGTTTCCATTTTCTAAAAACTGATTTTGTTAGAAATAAAAAAATTAATTTCTTAAAATATGGATGTATTTTAATTATGTTTCAGTAAGATTTTACATATATAAACTTGAGCACTATATTATAGTTGTTGTTATATCAATATAAGGGTCTTACTTTTTTGTTTGTCTCGGGACCATGAAATCTCAGGGCCGGCCCTATGCACGTGGACCCCGGGTGTCATGGTGTAGACTGTAGAGAGAGATGGAGGCTGTACGGCCGAATCGTCAACGCTGGGCGGGTCCGCGGGTGGAACCGTGGAACGGACCTGATGCGGTGATTGGCAATTTCTCCCGAGTAGAATTCTTTACAAGCAAATCATTGGCCCTCGTAGTTCTGGATTTCTGGCGCAAACTTTCTCTGGTGTCACTATCCAACAGTCAATGCAACTAGGTCCCACCCTACCTACGAATTTTCAGAAGGTACTTTGTGGTTTTTTTACTGCAATTCTAATAGGAATTTCTGGATTATCGCAGAGCCCGTCCTAACATTTTAGAGTCAAAGTAAACTAAAATTTAAGAATAGTTATACTAATATCAAAAAAATATATATATATATATATATATATATAATCTTACCGATATATAATTAAAATACATCTAAAATAATATTTATATAAAATAATGTGTACATATTAAATTATCTTAAAATTTTGTTCTAGTGTTCCTTGATGTAAAGTCAACAATGATGGTGTCAATATCAATCTCATCCAATAATCGTTTCTCAATGCATAAAGTTACCAAATTATTTAACATCTCTTGAGGCATTGTAGATTTCTATTAGTTCTTTAATAATTTTAATTTAGAGAAGTTTCTTTCGGTTGATGCCACAGACACCGGCGTAGTAAAGAAAATACGATAAGCCATTGAAGTATCAGAATAACAATATACTTCTATAACTGTCGACGGGTCGTCGAGCAGCCCTCCTCGGGGGGTGCCCGTGGAGGTGATTTGTATTGTAGGGAAGCGCTGCACTCAAGACCTCGATGGTTGCCGAGCCCGTGAGAATAGGACTGGCCAAGAGACAAGAAGATTTAGAGTGGTTCGGCCCCCCGACAGGGTAATGAGCCTACGTCCACTGTGAGTTT
>KE372852.1:168625-189243 GCA_000418225.1 Zizania latifolia | reverse complement strand
ACATTGATTTATCTGACAAAGTGAATTATAGAACACTTAACTCAGAAATTATATCATTTAAATTCAAGTCAGACGAACCATGTGAGAGAAGGTTAATACCAATGTTGTGCAACACACATTTAGTTCAAGACCATCCAATGACCATGTCAAATATAAACTCAGAGCTTTCATGCACTTCAAATAATTTTTTTCATCACTCATATTCCTTTAAGTCCTGGTGGCCGACAGACGTGTAGGCCTATACCTAAGACATAAGGTCTGTTTGGTAGAGCTCTAGATCCAGAAATCCAGATTCTAGCTCTAGATCTATGTGTGATCAGAGTAGGTCTAAAAATATTTGGTTGAGCTGAGCTGCTCTAAAAATCCTAAAATAAAGTAGTGGAGGGTAAATGGATAATATTACCCTTGTGTATTATGTTGTTTAATAGATGTATTATTAATTCTTGAATGTGTCCTATTTTTTTCTTTAAAAATAATCCTAATTAATAACTCTAACATAAATAGTACAAACTAATTTGAAAAAATATGACACAAAAATTAACATTTGTACATATGAAGTAAAAGTTCACTAGATATATCAATAATAATAATAAGACCACTAGTTAGAGACAATCTTCAAACATGAGAAATGCTCAACCTGAAAACTCGCAAAGAACATGTATTTAACTATCTTGCTTCTTCCAAATTTTTATAGCTGGATTGTTTTTCTTGATCATACTCAGATAGAAACAGACAGACAAAGTACATTGATGTGGATGATGCTTTTAGTACAATAGTTCAAAATTCTAAATTGTTTTCATAAGTAGATTAGACTACAAAGAGTAATCGTCAGCTATTCCGTAAAATATGTACCCTTTTGTTTCAGAAATGAACAGCACAACTACTCTCAATTGCTCAAATCATTGCTTCTTGTTCCTGCTACCGAGAAAAGAAATTCACATCATACACAGGCTACATACCAAGTTATCACTCAACTATTTCAATCAATCCAGTATTATCCATCCTCTGGGCAGCTAAACTCTCAACATAAACACAGAATCCAACCCCCAACTTGAGAAATTAGTGGAACAAACCCTAACAATAGCATGGAACTGGTAAACATGAATCCCTAACTGGACTGGTCCCAAATCTTGCATCAGACAATAACCTGAAGCTAAAGAAAATGGCGTGACCACCATCTGGAAACCTACAGCAAACTCCACCTCTGCCGCTAATCAGCCAGCGATCCCTCCCTCCACCGCCGTGCTCCACCGGGATTTGGGCGCCACCACCGGATCTGGTCGCCGGCTTGCCGCGCGCCGCCTGGGCCACGTGCTGCCTTCCGCGCGTCGCCATCTGGCCGAGCGTCGCCTGGCCGCGCCTTGCCACTGGCCGCACGTCGCCGCTGGCCACGCGTCGCTCGAGCCGTGCGCCTCTCTCCCGTCCACATGTCACTGGCGGTGCGCCCCACCGTGGTTCCTCTCTCGCGTGCAGCCACACTGGTTCCTCTCTCTCGTAGTCTCACGTGTGGTCACGGGTTGGGCGGATTCTGTCTTTCCCAATGATATTTACGGGTAATATTTTAGATTTTAGTGGAGTGGAATACGTGAAGCTGTTCCACGTCTGTTTTACTGTGCTAGTGCAATTTTTTAGAGCACTTCGGTCTGAATCCTAAGAGCACCGATGGCGTTTGGTACAGCTCTTGCTCTGAAAGGCCAGAATCTCAGAGCCAGAGCTCTACCAAACACACTCTAAGTATACCCTAGTAGCCTAATACATATATATGGAGTCTGGGATGGTTGCACTGCTCGCCCCCCTCCAGCTCTAGGGCTGGTCCTGATTATTGGTAAAAGAAAGCGTTCCGTACTACTCAATCAATTATATATTTAAGTTGTTTAATCTTTTTATAAGTTATTTTTTAACTTTATTAATTTTATAGAAAATATATCAATAATTATAACTTAAATTAGTTTTAATAAATCCATCATAAAATATATTTTATTATGATATTATAGATATTAATATATTTTTATCTAAAGTTGCTAAAAAAGTCCGACGTTAAAAAATGACTTGTGTCACAACCGTAGTCTGCAGCTAGCTAGTTCCATACATGTTCCAACATTATGGCAAATTGCGACTCATGAAAAGTACTTTGTCTACGATAGCTAATTAACTATTTTAGTTTATCGTGCGCATGCAAGCGTAGCCATCCATTCTCTAAATTTTTTCAACATGTTCCTCATGTGTGTAGCCAGCAATAAAAACGGCGTAAAAAGTTTTCATCCTTTTCGTGAAAAAATATAAACAGAGAAGGTTATATGAAAACGAAAACGGAATAGCAATTTCAGATGGAAACGGATACGCAACGGATATTGCGCCTAAGGAATACAATTTTTTTTTCTGTTTTTATCGGTCCATTCTCCAATATACCAAAACAAGTTTTTTTATAAATAATATTTTCCTGAAATTGAAAATCTGGATATATAGTGTGTCTCAGAAATAATAAAAATAGACATCTGTCGACACTTTAATGTCTTTTGTCGATGTCTCGGTCTCTGTCAACAGTTCAACTGTCGATAGATGGGTCTATATAAGGGGTCAAAGGCCCCCTCCTAGCCCCGCACGCACTCACTTTCACTCCGTCCTCCAGCTCCGAGGTATGCCCTCTCCTCTCTGTCTTCTCTTCTTTAGATAGTTTAGGTAGTCAGTTTAGGGATAGTTTAGAGATAATTTAGGAATAGTTTAGAAATAATTTAGGGGTACTTTAGAGATAATTTAGAAGTACTTTAGAGATAATTTAGGGGTACTTTAGAGATAATTTAATGGTACTTTAGAGATAATTTATGGGTAATTTAGAGATAATTTAGGGTAATTTATAGATAATTTAGAGATAATTTAGAGATAATTTAGGGATATTTTAGAGATCTCTGTCAATAGTTCAAATGTCGATAGAAGCCTCTGTCGACACTTGTGCTATCGACAGAGGCTAAGACGTCGACAGGGGCTCTGTCGACACTTTAACTGTAGGCCTCGAGGTCTATTTTTATAATTTTTAGAGTACGCTATCCAAATTTGTAATTTCGAGGAAAAATAGTATTTATAAAAAAATTCCCAAAACAAGCCCAGACAACCCATTCGATAATTCAATCCAAAACTATAAGGAACAGGCTCACCTTTCAGCTCTCACGCAAGGAACACGTAGTTAGCTCCTCGTCTCCTCCGCTCCTAGTCTACAGTTGGCGGCGGCGCTCACACCGTCACGCCGCCTGCCACGCTCACGCCGTCAGCCCGTCACGTCGTCGGCCTCCCCCGTCCTATGCCCTCGCATCCCCCACGCCGCCGGCCGCCCCACGCAAGCATCGTTTCTGAGAATACATCATTTCTGGTAGATATAAATTTCAGAGTTCGCGGTAGAATACATCATTTCTGGACCAAGGCATGCATGCCACGTTACAATGACATGGACCTTGAGCTATTAAGATCTACTCGTTTTGTCTGTTTGTTAGCTGTTTGCTTACTCGTTAAATACTACTTCATCCATACTACTTCATCCGTTTTAGAATGTAATTTATTCTAGCATTATCTAGATTTATCTATATATCAATGTATATATATTTAGATTCATTGATCTATAAATAGATTTAGACAAGACTAGAATAATTTACATTCTAAAACGAAAGAAGTAAGATTATATCATCCGCAAGTTGTTCAGAGGTTCTGAAATTAATGAAGTTATACAAATTTCTAGGGAGCTAGCAATACTCTTATACAAATTTAAAACTAGGTACTAGCATTGCTAGATATTTACTGTAAAGAATTACAGATAAATAGTAGCTAGCACAGTTAGGAACAATACTATCAATAATGAAGGTTATGTTATACTTATACACCAGACTTCTTGATCAACAACCTAAACACATAGAATGCATAAATACGGATACATGAAAGGGCCACACTAAACTACTAATCATCAAGAACTAGAAGTATCTGATACTTACCAAATGGTAAAACTTGCATTTTCACAAGTAAATGGACCAGCGGAACTGTCATGTATGAGAATCCATTAATTTGGTAACTATATTTTCCTCAGTGTATCCCTATGAAAGTCATGCAGTCATAGAGAATAAATGTGTACTGTTAAGCAGAGTTAGACTTGTCTTAAATGATGCTATGTCATTTTAATTAGACCTTTATTATTATGATATGTTGCTTTTCATCAAAAGAAAATCAATATTGTTCCATCATTTGTTTTTGTAGTTGGAGTAACAAAATAATGATGTTAACCATATAGAACATGCATATGACATGGAGAATGACCTAGAGGAAGACACATAGATAATGAATGAATGATAGAAGTTAGAACGATGGAGTTGTTTTTTCATTATAATTATCTTTAAAACTTTGAACCATTTTTATTTAAAAACTATATTTTATAAAGTTGATACTATGTATTCCGATAGATATTTGATCCATATTTATATCGGGAAGGGCAGCCAACTGAAGCTTCTTGATCTCAGTCGCGGTCACCTTGCAGGACTCCAGCGACAAGGACCGCAGGTTTTGGAGCGGCTTCAGATGGTGGAAACCAGAATTTGAGACCCGAGAGTTCGACACATTCAGTGAGACCAAAGCAGTGAGGCCTGTAAAACATGAAAACATATGCGGATAAATAGATGCGTGTTAAAAGAACAGCCTTCATTAATGACGATCGCAAAAGACATACCAGAGATCAGCTCTAAGGATTTGTCCGTGAGGCTGCCATTTTGCGACAGGTTAAGGCGTTAAGCAGCGTCAGAGCTTTGAGGTCCTTGATATTCTTCACTCCAGCATCTGTAATTAACCCACCACAGACCTCGAGGGACTGTAGGTTCTTGAAATCTGACATTGGCAATCAGATTAGGTGGAGCCGTGGTACTTTGATGTTAAACATCCACACAAAGTCACAAATTAACAATAATTTGAACATCTTTGTCCACTGTCCCGTCAGATACACACCACGATGCTGCCACCTTCAATGCTAAGAATAGCCGGGGGTTGAGAAAAAGAGGTATATATTTTAGATAGCATGCATATGTAATATGATTTGCTTGGTGTGTCCAATGATAACGCTCCCTCAGTGCCACACAAGTGCAAAAGGATCAATGCGCCATTATCTTTGTAGTGAATTAGCTTGTTCCAATGAATCCAAAAGCTCCGGATTAGTAAAATAAGAAATAGAACCTTAGCATGGATCAACTTTTTAGTGTCCACACTTACATTTCAAGCAGTTTGTGCCAGCATCAGTTAAATGAGCCCCAAATAGATCAAGGTGTCAATCCAGTGAGACCTGCATTAAACAAATGCCACTTCAAGGGAAAATACAATCAAAGCACTGCACAACATTGCAGAACCTTGAGAATCCTGACCATAACCTTGTAACCAAATTCATACTTGTACTACAATACACAACAATCATCATTCAGTCAAAAGTGAAACACAGAACCTCGAGAGAAAGGGATACATCCAAACTGACAGAAAAATCAGCACTCTGCATACCCCAGAAAATAACATAACTGTCAACCCTACTCTAGTTAATAAAATTGCTAAAAGTGTAAGATACTATGTCTAATGCATAAGAGGAAACCCAATCACGCACAGCAGTGGTAAACAACATAATTTTACTGAAAACGAGGGCATACATGCCAGTCCATTATCTGTGATTTGGCGATTATCAAGATTAAGGGACCTCAGAGAATTCAAGCCAGCAATTTTCTTCAAGCCATTGTCCCTAACCAATGTAAAAGAGAGATTGATGCTCTGCAAATTCCAAAGACCTGAGGAAATATATCAGTTGAAGAACTATTCTGAACTAAGCTGTGTATTTACAAGAATAACTAAAAAACTGAAATCACCTGAACTATTCAAACATCAGGTATCAAAAAAGGAAATGGAAATGAGAATCAAGTCAATTCTACTAGCATCTGCGCAGAAGATTAAACGAACCAGAGAGATGACGAAGTCCATTGCTCCCAACTTCTGTGTCCGAAAGTTCCAGGCTTCTTAGTTGCAGAAGTCCTACAACACAGAAAGATGTAACAACCAATAATGCTTTGCAGCAAAAAATCTCAAATGTAAATAACAGTAAATACAGACAATTAAACCAATTAAGAACAAAGTGTACTTTATCATCAATGCCAAACAGATAATTGTAGTTGTAGACTAGTCTGGTAACAGTAGTAAACTAGTAATGCTATGTGCCATTAAACAAAAGTAAGTTATGACTTAATGCATGAGTCATTTTACTGTGTGGTACTCTGCCTTCATTTTTTTTGAAATACAAGATAAAAAAGGGAGAAAATAAGAAAAGCCACAACAATGCACACGGAGAAACTCACCTTTCAAGTGTATTAGCCCCGCATCACCAATCTTGCATGAGTCCAAGTTCAAACACTCCAAATTGATCAATTCTAGAAAGAAGAAAAGAACATCAGAAACAAGCTTTCCCAATTTCATGCATTATTTAGTACAATTCTTCGTAATAATGAACATACTCTAATACCAGAACAAAACTAGACGGGATGATACTTTTTATCGAGGCAATCTTATTTACTTGGATTCTTATCCGAGAGTTTTTGCCGGGGGAATTTATCAGATCAGAGAAGGAGAGCTTTCCCCTATAATTGGAATTCCTCCTTTTAATCGGATACTAGCATTTACTTTTGGAAGTGTCAACCCGATGGACTATTCTTCCTGAGTCAATGTATCACTCAGATAATTTGTATTCTTGGAAATACTATATACTATTTTATACCTTTCCCCGAAAAAAGGATAGCATATAATGATGTCATATTTCTAACACATTTCTAGGGGGGTCAATGCAATAAATGGGTACTTCCACTTGAAGCTGTATGTATACTTAGAACAAAAATAACATGGCAAAAGTGCAACATTCTTCTTGAAGAAGCCTATTCTGGTACACATCTGGTTTATTATCAGCACGTTTTAATGAAAGAAATATGGACATACTGATATATTCAGAAAACACGAGTTATTTTCTTGAGTGACAGTGACAGTGATCAACTTTAAACATTATTCTGCAATGATATATTATACCATATAAAAGTAAATAATGACAAGTCTATTTACCTTTGAGATGAACCAAGCAGGCATCTGTAATATAGTTGAACCCTAAATTGAGAACTTTCAATTTGACAAGACCTGCAAGACAGGACCAGCAAGGAAGTTAAACAAGAGGTGTAACATGCAGGATGAAGAAACGGGACTGCATACAGTCAGCTCACACAAAAAGGGCACACTTTCCTATTTGTAGATCACAAACAGTTAACTATTATTTGCAGAGAATTTATCTGTGATCACATGTCTATTTGTAGATCACAGATAAATGCTCTGCAAATAATAGAAAACTGGGTTCACCACAAAGTCAACAACCAGCAGAATATAGTATTTACCTTCCAAGTTCCCACAGCCTTCATCATTTATTCCACATCTACTAAGATTCAACAATACCAATGAAGCCAATCCTGCAATATCATGACTGTTATTGACAATCTGTTCTCCAGATGGGGAGCTCGTTAAGTGTTCATGTAATCATGAAATAGATTACATCAAAGACTACTACACCAGAGTTAGGAAATATACTTTACATACAGGCCACAGAAATATCTTAGGTGACTAAAGAATTCTATTATTATATAAATCAGTCATCTACTCAGCTGTGCAATGGTAAAATGGCAAGCTTAGGCTGCACAGAGAAATATATGCTTCCAGGAAAAAACCTGCAGCCTCCAGAAAACAACGAGCTTCCTTTGAAAATAATAGAATGAAATTCCATGTACCACCTCTAAGGACCAAAAGAAATAAAATTATATCATTATTTACAAGGAGCTGCATGTTGTTCCTATAGTACTAGGACACTCTCAAATTAACTACTAAGCCACTTTGTCATTCTCATTCCACTTGCACTGCAAACTTCTAAAAATTTTAGTGTCACCTATCCACCTGAAGAGATTCCTTTGGGAACAAATTCTAGATGCAATTGACAAAATATCATAGTTGTTATGGCAATGTGGTGAAGCATGGCGACACACCACCTTTACACCTTTACAGCATCTATAGCACGCGGCGTGGCGACTAGCCGAATATACTAGGATATGCAAATGCAACCCAAAAGTCATAGTCTAGGATATTATAAAATCAAAGTAGTAATACAAATGTAGCACAAAAGACAATCCTATATGAATATAAAAGTCATCCAATGCAAACTCATCTAAATCATTAGAAGCATCCATGTTCTCTCCACCATCTTCATTAGCATCCTCTTGATTGTTCCCATCCAAGAGGATTATCCAGCCAAGGCCACGAAGATCCAGGCGAGCTCGAGCAGCGGTGGCTCAGGCCCATGTAGACAGAGGGCGACCGTCTTATCGGCGGCGACGGTTCAGACCCATGTGGGCAGAGGGTTTAGGGTGGAGCGGCAGCGGCTCAGGCCTAGGCGGGCGGATGGCGTCCATTCCGATAACTCCGGCGGCTCAGGCCCTACGGGGAAGGAGGGTTTAGGGTGGAGCGGTGGCTCGGCTGCTCGGGCCTATCCGGGTGGAGGGCGGATTTGTGGCACGTGCGGACACGGTCGCCTAAGAGTATCTCCAAGAGAGCTCCTATTCAACTCCTCAAATTTAAATTTAGGATTTTGAAAAAAAATTAGGCTCCAATAAAACTCCTACATGAATCCCTTTCCTAAACCATTTCCTAAATACCCTCCTATCTATCTCAAAAATAGGATTAACGTCTCATTCCTTATTTTTGCAGGCGCCATTCTCCTCTCGCACGTGCCTTTTTTTTCACGCCTACCGCCAGATCCTAGCGCGCTGCCTGCACCCTGCCGCCCCCAGCGCGCCGCCCGCACCCCACCCTCCCCAACGCACCGCCCGCACCCCACCGTCCAAGGAACACGTGCCTAGAGTTCGTCCAGCAGGCGGCGGTACCTGGAGTTCGTCCCGTAGGCGGCGGTACCTGGATTCCGTCCAGCAGGCGGCGGCCCAGGGCTGGTGCTGGCGGCGGCGTACACGTACGCCAAGCAGGGCACTGGGCCGCTCCTTCCTAGCGTCGACCACATCGAGGGTACCGTCAAGGCCATCGTCGGCCCTGTCTACGACCGCTTCCACGGCGTGCCCCTCGAACTCCTCAAGTTCCTCGACCGCAGCGTTGTGTGCTTCTGCCCCATTTTGAGGTTCAGACAGCTAAGAGCCTAAGAACTCATTCATACTTTGTGCTAATTGCCCTGATGATTTTTTTCCTGCTACTTGTCAATGATAGGATTAGGGATGATAACTTGATATTCCTAATACTGCAAGGTGCATTAATTTTAGACAAAGGAACACGTCCCAACTTTTGTTTGAATAGGAGTTTCTGGCAATTTGTTTTTGCAGTGGATTCTTACAATGGATTGAATTATTTTGTTCTCAACTATTGGAAGATGAATAATTGCCTACAAAACTGAAATGCTTCAGCATGTTCCAGAACATTCTTTGTGAAATCTTTGCAACTCCACCAAGCGATACCCTCCTATGTGAAATCTTTGCAAGTCCTAGCAAAAATCACAGTTTATTACCTCATCTTCACCACAGCCCTGGTAAGTCCTGGGATCAAACAATTAGTCACACATTGCAAGCAGAATATCTTTTTCTGCTGGGCGTGCGGATCGGCGATGGAGGGAGAGCGGTGGCGTGCGGCACACTACCCAGCTGTGAGTGGAGATTGCCCTGCGTGCGATGCAGAGCACTGCAGTGCGAACGATTGCCGAGATTTTCTTGGTGCGCGCTGATGGAGATGCAGCGCCAGCGGATTGCCGAGATTTTTTGGTGCGCGTTGATGGAGTTGTAGAGATTGCCTGATTTAAAAATAGGGATTGAAAATAAAGGGAATCTGTTTTGCATCCATTTATTTTTTAGGAATTAATAGAGATAGGATGGTTCCTATATAAGGTTTAGGGAACAAAAAATAAGAGCTCTCTTAAAGATGCTCTAATATCCTTCATCCTCACCTCCTATTGTGCCACATGGTGAGAGCCACAAAACCGCCACGACGACATGGCGTCGGTATAACGACGCCATGACAACCATGCAAAATATAGAATTAAAAATCAAGAGATATGTGAAATTTCATAACATCCTCTCCAGCTCTCTAAATATCCCTTTGCAGTAATGAATTTAATAGGTTACTGTACATGATTCGTGGAAGATGTGGCACCCTTCAACAGGCAAATTAAATACCCTCAATGACACTTGTAAGGAAAAGATGCAAAACCTGAGATAACATCCAGACAAGCACCAGTTACTGCACAGCCCTCCAGGTTTAGGTGAGCTAGCTTGGATAGACCTGCAAAGAATGAAATGGAAATATGAAACAGGAGCTACTTTTATATGAAACTTCAGGCCACTATATAATTAGAAACAATGAGTTAATCAGACTATTAGAAACACAAACAATGAAGCTTCAGGTCTCCACTGGAAGGAAGAAACTTATTTTTACCTCTTAGATAGGAAACACCAAGATCACTTATTTTGCAGCAAGAAAGCTGTAACTCTCTCAAATTTGTAAGATCTACAAGGAAAAGGGCATTTATTAGACTAGAGGAACCAGTATGTGTGACAACATACACTGCTCTACGCTAGATGGCCAACATAAAGTGTTACCTGACAAATGTTTCATATCTGAATTTGTGATGCCATTACAATACCTCAAATTTAACTTTTCCAGTTTTCTCAAGCCTGAAAAGAAAATTATTATTGCATCTGAAAGAAATGTAATTAAAATTTATTCACAATTGAGCTTTATGTAAATAAATAGGTAGCATGCCAGTCTTTCCTATAGTGATACAAACAATGATAAGCCGTGTACATGTTGGGTCATGAAAAAAAAGGTTCTAAATGATCTGCTTTTTTTGGTAACAGATGGTAACTAGTACAATTAAGTCTTACACTTACAATAAATAATTTGGTAACAATGATTGTGGTTGCATCATAATGATAAATTAATTGAATAAGACACCTTTTAAATGAACAAGTCCACCATGAATCTTTGGACATCGCTCAAGGTCCAAGTTAACCAAATTAACCATGTTTGCAAAGGCTTTAGCTCCTTCAGCAGTAACAGCAGCACATTTCTTAAAGCTCAGTGATGTCACGTTTGAGAGGCCTGCAGAATTAGAATGCAATACCAAAAGTCAAAGTCACAGAAGCAGAATATTTAGTGATGAGAAACATTCGCACCACCATCATACAGATGGAAGGAAGCAAACTAAATTATCATGCTATCAGCTAATCACACCTGACAATGTTTTAAGTCCATGCTCTGATATGTGATCACAGTAATTGCATACCAAACTTTGCATGCTTACGCAAACCTTGAGTTGATTCAGTCCACTATCAGTCACATCAGAGCAAGAGATGTCAACAGATAACAACGATTGCCCTTGGGAAGCCACTACTTCCATCCAAGCATCCCGCACTCCAGGGTAGTCTCCCAGACAAATGTCCTGGTACCATGTAGAGATCAATAGGTAGTTTAATAGAGCAACTTATCCGAGAAACAGGAAAGACTCCAAATTTGGACCTTTATTGACCTAGCGCACAATGTAAATCGGTAGCTTAGCTTCCAACTTATAGTAACGGGAAGCAATGAAGCATCATCTGAGTTAAAACAGAATGAGGTAGCAGCCATACGCCTGTTCGTGTGAGCTCAACTGGTCTATTAGTACCAGTCGATGCTTCCTTTAGTGGTGGTGTTTTCTTCAATGGCTTACAGGACAAATCTTACTAATGCATTTTTTATTTTCCTATGAGGTAGCGTATAAAAACTAATCTACAAAAGCAATAAGAAATGTCCCAGCAAGATGGCTTTCTTTGTTATCTGATAATACATTCAAAGGCATGATTGATTGTAACACCCAGGTCCAACGAAAAGGTTGGATTGCATTCTGTAGTGTTCGCCATAATTTTGCATAGATTTGTCTTGTTGAGAGTTCAGTCATAACTGCGTGCCAAACAAGATCAGACAATTCACCTGCAATGCACAATTGCGAAAAGCTCCAAGCAACTCCTCAGTAAGGCTGTTCCACTCCACCAGTTCATTGAATACCCGCTGACTAAGATCCCTAGGCAGCAGTGAGAAATCAGAATACCTCCCCATATCCTGAAATCACCGCTATAAAGTCAGACAACAATAAGCATTTCTTCAGCAAACTCAAACATACAAGGCAACAAGTACTACCTCGCGGACTTTGGCCACACAGAGCTCCACTAGCGACGGGTACTGCCCTGACCCTGGTCGATGAGCCTTCCGGTTCACATCGGAGCCACTGCGGGCAATGTGTGCAGCAGCCACTTGAAGCTGCCGCTCTTGGAGAACCTCGCACTGTACAGATCGTCCCCATTTACCAGCTAGCCCCTCTTCCTAGAGCAAGTACTTCCCATGGCGACGGTGCGTGCACCGATCACAAACCAATATCTTCTTGATGGACTCAAAAGCGCATGTCACAGTGTTAATTCTAGCTAATGACCACGATTATTTTCATCCATTACCGGCACGAACTGACTTGGCATAGACTTCGCTCTCTTTGGCCCCATTCTGCACATCAAAGAATCATGTAAGTTTGACTTGCACTGAAGCAGGAAAATTCTCAGGTTGTATGCATACGCTACCAAACAATAGTAATCCCGAGTCCCGACAAGTAGTCGATTTTAGGTGGAAGCGTTCATCTTTCAAGCAACCTAGGCTCTTACATACTGCCAATCCTAAGTGCAATCCAATAAGCGGAAAGTTTCGATAATTAATAGACGATGCTACCGAGCAAAATCAACCATGTCTTACGAATCAAAGCATCACTCACCCCCAAAGCCCCCAACAGTTAATCGTATCATAGTATCGATTTTTCTGCGCCATTTCTCCGATTACTCCATGAAGAGAGAAGAAACTGTAAAAAAAAACAAAATTCCAACCCAGAATAACCAAGCCAATGTACAGACACAAAAGCACCAAGAGAGCAGATCATGAGATCAATGATCAACACGACAAGCAGCAACCAACAAATCGCAACAGAAACACACAAAAGATAGTGGAAATTACCCAGTCGGATATGGAACTCTCACGGGGACACCGCTCAATCCACCAAACCCGGGCCTAGTTAGTCTCAGATTAGAGCTAAGATAATCCAGTGCACTTAAAATCGTCGTCTCTAATCCAGCCAAACCACTCGCTGAGAGAGACGAGAGCGCAGGGGAGGGAAAAGCGGAGAAGAAATGGTTATAGCGAGAGCCGGAGCAGCGGGTGAGCTACACGTGTCCCGGAAGGCTGAGCTGATACTCATGTCGCCGCAAATATGTTACACTGATATGTGGGGTCAGAGGAAGTGTTGTCCCAGCTGTCAGGTGATAGGAGTGGGGGATATATTGGTGGCGTGGCGGAGAAGGGTATGGGGGCCATAGGGAAAAGGAGGAGAAGGGACAAGGCAAAGGAAGCGGCCCAGCGCACGGCACCCCCAGGATTGTGCTGCCGGTTTGTGGGCCCGTGACTGTTTGTCCGTTCTGCGGCCTACGCGTGGACCCCGTGGTTTTACTGGTTCAGTAAAACTGTTATTGGGTAGTCTGCAGTACTCTTTTTTTAACCTTTTTCATTTTACTTCTATTTTTTTCACCTCTTTTCTTAAAAAAGTTTTATTTTTTAATATTATTTATGTGTTTTTATATATCACTTGATGGTATTATTTGTTATTAATAAAGGTTACTTTCGTTTTTTATTCTTATAGCTAATTTATTAATTTTATATAAAAGTATAATAGATGAATAGATTATTTGTTACTTTATCAATTTCTAAATATATCAATTTTTAGACTTAGACATATATATTAAGAAGATGAATAAGAATATCATACCATCCTTCTACTTAATTGGTTAAATGGTGATTATGAATCTAAAACTAATTGAGTGAAATAATAAGTAACCAAATTCAAATATAGCATGGATATTTTAAAAATAAAATTTATTTTTTATAATTACTAGATTATTATATCCGAGATCATCCATGACATCACTTGAGCGTCCACTTGTTCCCATTTCCTATTTCCGGTCTTCCCTCCTTCTTAGCTCTTAGGCCCTTTCATGTAAAGTTAAAGTTGATATTACTGTTTGTTTTATAAATTTTCATAGTCTTCTCAATAGAAAGATAGATTTTTCTATCTCCTATTTTCGGTCTTCCCTCCTCCTTAGCTCTTAGGGCCCTTTCCTGTGAAGTCGAAGTTGATATTACTGTTTGTTTTATAAATATTCATAGTCTTCTCAATAAAAAGATGGATTTTTTTTATTTCGCAACCTGCTGGTCTGGTCCCTCTATCCCAAGATAATTTCATTCCTACCACTACCATCCAAAGAAAAATAACTAAAATGCCGAAAACAGTATTGTTAGGTAATAGTTAAATAATACGTAGGGACATTGATTAATTTGTTTCAAAAACTATGTAAGAATACAGAAAAGAAATCATTTTGAAAAAGAACGTTAAAATGAAGCTGTTTCTGGTACCGAAAAACTAGCTGAGTAGGGGGAGCACCTGAAAATGCCCTCCGTAGTCCCGATCACCTTCTGAGCCTCGGAGGTAGGCGCTGGCCGGAACAGCGCGGTCTCCGGCGGTCGATTCCGAGCAGAGACACGCATCCCCTCACCAACCCACCTCGCTGTCCCTGACTCGACGGGCTCCGAGCCCACCTGGCAGCAGCCGGTGGCGCCAACGATAAAATACTCCGCGCGTCGGCGTCGTTTACCAGTCGCCCGCTCGCGCTCGGCATCCCGGTCGTCGGTCTCCGCTGCCTCTTCCTCCATCCCTCCCAGCGCACGGTTTCCACCGGAGCGCCCAGCCAGCCAGCCACCCAAACCCAAAGATCCGATCAAATCGAAGAGACCTTTTTTTAAGTAAAAAAAACCTCTCTTTACCCGTTCTTCGACTTCTTCCTCAAAACTTTCGGCGGATTCTGAGGAGGAACAGAAGCATTCGGCTGCCGCCGGAGTCTGGCGCTCGAGCTTCTCTCTGGTGAGTCCTGGCTTCCTTGGAGCTAGCTCCAGCCCCGTGTTTCTGTTGTTTGGCGCAATCTTGATTGGTTGATGCGTTGTTAGATTGTTTTCTTGCTTGATGGTGGATGGCAAACTACAGGCGGTTAACTAGCTACGTAGCGTTTATGGTAGTCACTATAAATATGTAGAGGTCCAAGTCTTGTACTCTGAAATGCATTGTGTGAGGCGTATGGCTAAAGGAGGTGAAGTTATGGTTAGGGAGATAATTCGTTCATACTCAAGGCTTAAATTGTTCAACTAACTAATAATGCAATTCTTCAACTAGATGGTAAATTCTTGCTGTACTCATTTTGAATCTTTTGATTTCATTTGGAGCTTACGAGCAGTTCTCCTTTCTTACCGATTTGTGCATACTTTGATCAGTTTGATGACAAAATATGTCAATTGCTATTCATTTTGTACTGATGTACTACTATCTATATTCTATACTCACACTATCACTCATTGTATATCTAGTGTCATTCTTTCCAAATTGCTAAACTGAATGCTTAAGTATTTTTGCAGTTTGGATTGCACTTATCGGAGGGAAAGGTCTAAGGACAATCAGATAGGTCCATATACAATCTTTTTATCCACAATGCGCTAATAGGACATCACATCCAAATGAGGCATACCGAACTCTGTTGGAGAACTGAAGTCAGATAGCATTGTGGTAGGCCTTACACGTGCAGGGATGTTTCTCGTGTGTTTTTATGCTCTGTGCCCCTGTTTTGGCTCAAAAAAGGATGGAAGCGAGGATCCTGTTCTTGGAAGGGATGCAAATTCCTGTAAGTTAAATAGCAGCTTTTTATCTATTGGTGATGTGATCTGTTAACACGACGAACCAATATCTAACCTGTTTGTTGGGATGAAATTGCATTAGTAACACACATGATAGATGTTACTTTGGGAAGTATAAACGACTGTCCTAAATTGTTACATGTTGCCTTTTTTCAGTGAATTCTTCTGAGATGAGGTCAATGTCTGATAGAATTCCTGCAAGCCCTCTTCAAGTACCTGCAAGTCCATCTAGATTTTCGTTGTCTTCACCATCAAGTAGAAACGAGCCATTGAACCTCAATCTTGAACAAGTTATTAAACTGACACGTAACTTTGCACCAGACCTGATGATTGGTGAGGGTTATTTTGGAAAGGTCTACAGAGCACAGCTGCCAGATGGCCATATTGTGGCAATTAAAAGGGCAAAAAAGGTAGGTTTCTTTTTCTTAGCATCTATACTAGAGATTTCTCTATTTAAAATGACAGAAGTTATTGTTTAGGTAGTCTCGTTCGTCAATCCATTTGTGTATAGGTCAGTACAGTAATAAAAGGGTAAAGCAGCAGTAAAGCATGCACACACATTGCATTCTTTGCACCAGTAGTTGTGGATAGTTATTATATTTTGGTGTTTTCACCTCTTGAGCTTGCTGATCATTAGTTGAATTTCTTTTCCAATATATATTTACTTGAAAGTTCCTGACAAAGTGTTAAAAATGTCCTGAAAAAGTTGCTGATAAAGCCAGTGCTTCTTCCTACCTGCGATTGTCTTACAGGTGATTACGTTCCAGTATGAATTGCAGTTTTCATGTGGTTTCTTTTCGCAGGAACATTTTGTTTCTTTACGCGCTGAATTCAGTAATGAGATCGCACTACTAAAAAAAATTGAACACAGGAATTTGGTCCAATTAGTTGGTTATATCGACCAAAGAAATGAACGAATTGTCATAACTGAGTATGTTTCAAATGGCACTCTTAGGGAGCATTTGGATGGTAAGCTGCAAACTAAGATTCTCTCTTTTTGAATTCCATATAGAACAGTCATTTTTAAATTATATTTCAGGTCAACGTGGGATAATTTTGGGCTTTAGTCAGCGGCTTGAAATAGCCATAGATGTTGCTCATGGCTTAACTTATTTGCATCTATATGCAGGTACACTTTTGCAAAACTTTGTTGAGCATAAAAACAGTTTTAAGACAAAAACAATTCACTGTTATTTTTTATTGTTTTGTTCCAAGTCATGCACTGTGGTACTTTTGTCACTAAAGTAATGAAAGAACAGTAGACTATTATTTTAATTGAAATTTTCCTCTGCAAAGATCTATGTATTGCCTAATAATCTGCTAAATGAGACCAGATATACTGATTGCACTGTTCTGTTGTTTGAAAAATTGTTTGTGGCTGTGCATCAATAAAATGATATGTATTATGTACCTCTACATTATACATTAAATGAGACTAACATTCAAGTTTAATAAACAATGAGAATCAGCCATGTAATCAGATGTGTATCTAATCCAAGTTTATTTTATCTTCTAAGTGATTCAAGATGTGATATACTTCCATGGGTATGCAACAAAATTTTCAACAGAGTCAGCTTGTATAACACAGTTAAATTCTTCAATATTCTAGTGTCGAAGTAGCGTGCATCCTTAGATTTCAGAGATATTCTAGTGTGATCATTCCTATTGGCAACTTGCATGTACGTTTTATTGATATGTTATGTAATTTTATGCTTTTAGAGAAGCCCATAATACACAGGGATGTGAGGTCATCAAATATTTTACTAACTAAAAGCTTCAGGGCCAAAGTGGCCGATTTTGGATTTGCAAGGACTGGTCCTACAGAGCCAGACCAGTCACAGATTGAGACTGGCGTGAGAGGAACAGCTGGTTATGCAGATCCAGAGTATCTCAGTACAAACCATCTGACAATCAAGAGTGATGTATTCTCTTATGGTGTCTTGCTCCTGGAAATTCTTTCTGGCCGTCGTCCTATTGAGGTGAGGAGAAGTGCAAGAGAAAGGATCACCGTGAGATGGGTATGTCTTCACTACCCTACTTTGTATTTACATTGGTTCAGTCTTCTAAGTTCTTACCAATGTTTTTATTGGCTACTATTTAGTAATTTACCTTCTGGTCATTTCTTGCCCTCGGCCCCTCTCTTGCCCACGCCTTCACTCTTGTTTTCTTTTTTTCTCAGGCAGTAATCTGTACATGAATTTATTTCTTTGGTTGACAATTTGATATCCCATCACAAGTCAAACCATACACTCTGTAAACTCCCACTGCGTGCACAAACAAAACAATAATATAACATTTTTGCTGATATTAGAAACTTGTCTTCGATTTCATAGCAGAAGCACTTCAAAAGGTTCCATTTACCCGGGAAGAAAGCAATAATAAGCTCAATTTAGTTTTGGTAGTAGTTAACCTGATAGTCATGGTTGTTGCCATTTACATTTTATAATTTAAGACATCTGAGGCTCTATATTCCTTTTGAGTTTTGATACAGGCCTTCGAGAAATTTAACAGAGGTGATGTTAAGGAAATATTGGATCCAATGTTGACGGAATCAGTAAATGAGGATATACTGAATAAGACTTTTGGTGTAGCATTCCAATGTGTCGCTCCTACTCGTGCTGACAGACCAGCAATGAAAGAAGTTGCAGAGAGGCTGTGGAAGATAAGAAGGATTATGCAAAAAACCAACGCAGAGCAGAAATGATTCTGTAAACCATCTGAGCCTGGCTTCAGTTTTTGCTAAGAGGAAATTGGTGAGTTCACCAATGTCCAGCGAAGACCCACGCAAAAACAAGTTCATTTTTTCGAACAAGGACAACTGAAATTTGTACAGGGTTGCAGGATTGTTGTTCTCGCTGTACATCGACTTGTATGTTTAAAACATCAATGTGATGTGCACCGACCTGCAAATTGAAGTTTTCCCCGTATAGCCTTTGCCCTTTGGCCAACTCAATGCTTTTTTGAAGCATTTCAGTTCTTCGTACAGCTCTTCCATGTGTATATTTTGCTGGTTCTCTTAGAGGTACATCTGCTCTTTTTGTTATGTGAAGTGTTGCTCATGATGTGAGGTGTTTTCTCTTGTAGTTATGCCGTTTGGGATGCTATGTTTGTTGGCATGCTGTAATCAAATCTTAAGGCAATATATGGGCTGTAATTGTATTTTTTTGCATTCATTTTTAAAGTTATGCTTCTGCTGCAACCAGGTTTGATCAATTTCATCACGTTCTATGTACTACTGGATGAATTGAAGTCTGGACAGCCTCTCTCAGGTCAGTTTCCCCATCATGGCATCGAAGTCCATGAACAGTCGTGCCCCCATGCAGCCATGCTTGAAAAAGCTGGCAAATTGAAGGAATTTTCTCCATTGAAAAAATCTGGGACGATTCAAGGTGCAAGATCAATGGGGTTTCTAACAGCGATGGGGATCTCACTGACCTGTGAGCCTGTTCGCCGACAGGTTGATGGGCACTGTCTGACATTGTTGGCTGCCCTTGTGAATAAAAAGCTCCTTCTGCAGCTGTCCAATTCTGGATTTTTTAGACAAATTCCGAGTTGGACGTCAGATTCTTCTATCATCCAACAAGCTCCATCCATTCAGTGACTTCCTGAAGATTTTAGTTTGTTCGTGCTAGAAAGGAAACAACACAGCAGCATATACAAGTGGCAGATGATCGTTAAGCTGGTGATCATGATCACATCATGGAAACCTGAACTTAGGAATATAAATAATGTTCAAGCTAACCCAAGGGACAGCAACAGAAAATAGTTTATTCATTGAAACAGTGATTAATTAAAAAGGAAACATCTGAGTTAACACGTTCAATTGCATAAAGCTTCTTAACATAAGACATCCTAGTGTACAGAAAATCTGAGAGAAAAAATTAGATCACACCGCACTGAAGTCTAAATTTCTCCCGAGGGATTCACCACCATAAATACGAGCCTTGTTAGAAGTTCAAGCTCTTGAGAATTTGTACACTGGAATTTGCCTCCTCTCAATCTGTATACTAAATTACCAAATAAACCTCTGTGTGCCAGGCTCATGTTGCCATCGGAATGGTCTGAACAGAAACATCACCAGAGTGAACAAGTCAACAGCAGCATAGAGAAACCCTAAAGCAAGCAATTTGCCATTACTTATCATTGGAGAATGAAGAACCAATATGACCAATGGAATTGTGTAGTATCTAAATTCAACCAATGGTGCAGGGACGAGAACTAGGGCAACTGATAGAACAAAGGACAACACCCATACTCTTGTCTGTGATTTCCCTGTTTGATGAAACAAAACCTCCAACAAATATCAGTTTATTATACTCTTTAAAGTAGTCGACCTTTACAAATTGTATATAGAGAAGTTTACCTAAGATGTTAACAATTGAAAACCATGAGTACACATAAATTGGAACCAAAATGTATTTCATCATCCAGTGGACTTGGATAACTTTCCTCCAGATATAAAAGGTGTAGTGTCTATTGTCAGCAAGAAGATATGGATGAGCAATGCTGCACGAAAAAGATGGGTCATTACATATTAGGATTTAGCAAACATAAGAAGAAAAATAACATCATCCTTCAAGTACAAGAGAAAAGGGCAATCATCAAGGAATTTGATAAATACCAACTGTGTTTCTACACCTAAATGCCAAGCATTATAAAATTGAACACGTGCTGTTGCTTTCCAGTTAGCTTCAGTGTTGATTAGCAAAATAATTAGTCAGCGTTGAAACAAGCATCTAGAG
>KE372852.1:145566-168610 GCA_000418225.1 Zizania latifolia | reverse complement strand
TTAGCAATTCCTGGGAGATAAATAACATGAAAGAGGTGACCAGATAACAAACCTGAAGAAATGTAAAGAGAAGAGGCTTAAACCAAGAGCGATCAAAATTGAAAAAGAACTATATGTTTTGTTCTTTCTGCACCAGTGGAATAGGTCATATACTTGGCTAGGAGTAAAATGCCATGGTAGGAGGGCGACAGCTGACACTAGACCAAAATACAGCAGCTGTGCAAAGTGTGGTGAAACAACATGAGCTTCCTTAGCACCTGCATCATTCAAAGCACAGGGGGGTGTGAAGCTTTTTTGAAGATTACTTTGTAAACTGCCGAGCTTAGGAAGGTTTAAAGGTGCAACCAAACATAAGAAATCTACCTAGTACTATGCCACCATTCCACGTAATGAATGCTACAAACACCACCAGAACCATTGCAAATGGTATAAAAGCTATTAAAACTTCCCACTTCGAATTCCATAACTTGGAGATGGCATCCCATATTTCATCTGTAAAACCTGTAAATTGGCCAAAAACGTCAGATATGGTGACAAAATGATTGCATGTGAAATTTGAGGTCATATGGATGCTTTAAAATCTACCTCTTTTGCCCAAATAATATTTCATTGCATCAGAATGATATCATATAACTATTAAAGAATTACTGTCATAGGCGTGAACAGTACCGCAAGATGCTATAGCAGTAGGTTAGGGTTAGGGTTAGCTAAGTCAAGTTTTCTCTTAGAGATTAAGAATAGTCCTTTAGCAGATTAAAGTAACAGTCCTTGTTGTATTGGGTTAGGAGTTCTTAGTAGATTCAAATTAGGAGTTATATCTCTAAGAGGTGTATATATATTAAGGATTGGCGTTTTAGCCAAACGAAGAAAAATAAATAAAGTTGTCTAGTCTTCTACCTTCTTCTCAAGCCGGCTAGGACAAAGTTTTCTGCCATGTCTATCTATCAAGCGACGAGAGGGGAACAACCTCGAGTCATGCGGCGAGAGGGGAACAACCTCAAGCCGTGTCTACCCATAACATCTTGGTATCAGATTCCGGTGATTCTACGGCAACGACGTTCACCATGTCTTCCGGCGGCATGCTACAAATAGCTCTAGAAGCCCTTACCCAAGAGTTATGTTACCTAAAATAATCTTAGATTTATTTTTAATTCATAATTATGTAGTAAGCCGAGATGTAAAAGGCTTGAGTCATTGATATATTAGGCATTATGATAGGGTTTAGATCCTATTGCAACTCAAGGACGAGATGCTCAAAAGAAGGGGTGTAATGTCATAGGCGTGAACAGTACCGCGTGGTACTATAGCAGTAGGTTAGGGTTAGGGTTAGCTAAGTTAGGTTTTCTCTTAGAGATTAAAAAGAATCCTTTAGCAGATTAAAGTAAGAGTTCTCGTCATATTGGGTTAGGAGTTCTTAGTAGATTTAGATTAGGAGTTATATCTCTAAGAGGTGTATATATATCAAGGATTGACGTTTTAGCCAAACGAAGAAAAAGAAATAAAGTTGTCTAGTCTTCTACCTTCTTCTCAAACCAGCTAGGACAAAGTTTCCTGCCGTGTCTATCTATCAAGCGACAAGAAAGGAACAGCCTCGAGTCATGCGGCAAGAGGGAAACAGCCTCAAGCCGTGTCTACCCATAACAATTACAGCTAGTATTTTAGCAATATAAATAAAATGCGTTTATCAGGGAATGAGAAAGAATGTTTAAAACTTTAAATTAAAGCATAATGCAAAATGCCAATAGAAATTTAGCATTGCACCTACTGAATCTCAAAAATTAAATCCAAAAGCTTGGAGAATCGTAAATGCAATTTTAAATTAAAGGAGTTGGAGTACTCACTGGTATACATTTTATTAGATTCAGCAACAACTTCCCTCTTATTTATGGGATTACTATTTTGCCGTCTTCTCAAACCTAGAGCAGCGCTTTTATTATCCCTGTCAGACACTTTGCTGACTGACTCATCTGTTAATTCACTATTCTTGTATGAAACATTGCCCTTGACATTAAGATATTGTGCATGAGCGATGGCTCCATTGGCAGCAAAAAATATCATCCACATTACATTAGTCTGCCGGAGAAGTATAGAGAAAGCACCGAACTGCAGGCAAAAGGAAGCACTTAATTCACTATGGCCAGCAGATTTGCGATGAAAATCAGTACCTTATCCTGATTCATGTTCCCAGTCTGCATATAACTATTTATCATCTTACAAGCTAGCACATAACCATATTGAAATAACTCGAAATCAAGATGCATATTTACATAAAGGTATATACTCAATTAAGTAGCTATAAATGGCGGTTGGATTCTGATATGAATTCTCAAAGAATCACCAACAAGTATGCTCTAGACAACTGCTATGAATGTACAACTTCCTACAAGGTAAAAAGAAGCTTATGATGTGAACACAACAATAGAATAATTAATTTAAATACTCACCGCTGCACTGACCCAAAACTGTTTCTTCAAGCAGGAAAGGTACATCGCGAGAACTGCAGCTAATGATGCCACATCAGTATAATAAAGGAAGGTAAAGAACCAGTGAATAGGATACAATGCTACAAGAATAGCAAATGCAGTTGCCTTCCTCTTGCCAATTTCTGGCCTGATACACAAAAGCAGGTCATGGACTAGAACACCACAGGCCATTGCCATGATAACATTAGTGGACCGCAGAAGTGCTGTAGTGCAAAAGGCATCAAATGCCTCTGCTATCCTACTCGCCCATGCACCAGGAAACAAAGAAGCAACATATGCTAGTGAAATGTAGTACCTATAAAATTGCAGAGAACAATCCGTCACAAGGTAAATTTGAGGCTGAACAAATGAGGAGTTATAGAACTCACAGGCCAGGAGGGGTGGTGATCATGGGATCCCACGTTAAGAAATCTCCACGGCAATAGCACTGCACCTGGGGAATATGGAAGATCTCATCCTAAACAAAAAGAAAAGAGTTAAGAGGGTTACTGAATGCTTTTGTCATGCTTACATATTCTACCTACACTTCCAATGAGAATATGGCAAGATGAGTCATAACTGCAAATCGTGCAACTCGGAAGCAATACACAGATATTGAAAAAGCTCGATAAATGCATCACGCCCGCTTGCCTAATTTATAATTTCCAGATAATTCCAATTTCTAGACAGTATAGAACTCATGAAACTCACTGCTGCAAACCAGGAACTAATGTTTTCCACATGAAAACGATTATTCAAATGGTCGACCTGATACTTGTATAAAAACACATCAGGCGATAGTGTCATTGCAATTTGAGATCATTGAGTCCTAAAGTAATACCTCGTAAAATGTCGATGCTGTGAAAAAAGTTATTTTCTCGATTTGCACTTCTGTGATTCTGTCAGAAAGGTGCACTGTCCGAACATTTAGCTATGGTGTTTTCTATCATGCCCATGGGCATCGGCAAAATCTAAAGGAAATGATTTAGCTAGTCCAGAAGTTCCTTATGCGGTTGCTTCCAGTATATTCTGGAAGACATGGAAATCAAGTAGAACATCCCAATGCAGCTCTACCCTGAATATGCACTAGCCAAGTGTACTCGGGGAGGAGGAGAAAACACTCACCATGTAAGGGTCGGGCACGATGGAGTCGACCAGAACAGCGAGCGGGATCGACCACGCGGCCACCGCCGCGGCGACAGCCAGCCTCCCCATCCCCCGGTACAGGGTCTCTGTGAAACCAGGACCAGAGCCTGTCACCCACCCCGCTCCAGATCCAGTCCGGCGCCCGGGAGCACAGAGCTTATCAAGCAAACCCTTAGCCCTCACGAGCTCACCGGAGGCGCTCCAGAAGTCCGTGGCGCTGGGATGCGGGAGCAGTTTCGCGGAGGTGATGACTGGGTATGGTGGAGCGGGGCGGCAAGTGCCCGACTGGACTCTCGCCGGAGCGCGCAGAGATCGTTGGGCGTTGGCTGCTCGGCTCGGGGTTCGTTACCGCCCGGTCTCGGGCTAGGCTGGCGATTTGGGCCGGGCTGACGAACATGGCCACATGGGGCAACCCACTGGCCCAACCCAGTATCCGTCCTGTTCCTCGCGAACGGGGAAGAGAGCGCCGTGCGACGGTGCGAGTCTCTGTGGTCTGAGCTCTCCTCTCCCTGGGTCCGATCTCTCACCCTAGCCACGAACACGAAGACGCCGGCGGCCGGATCCGGTGAGACGGTGACCTTCCATGCCGAGACTCTGCAGCCGTGCACTCTTCCCTCAGTGAGTTTCTCCTGCTCTCCTTCTCCCCCGTATCATGGATTGTTAGGTTTTGACGATGTCGCCGTTTGTGAGTAGAATCAAGCTGTGATAAGAAGGTAGAATTAGAGTTTGCTATATGATTCTCGGTTACGCTTACGTCTTTAGGCCATGGAACCTGTCACAGCTCACACAGTGTCATTGGAAGGCGCAGATTAAAAAGAGCAGCCGGTGGGAAGTGAATCAGTGAAGGCGTAAATGTGTGAGATGTGCGTTGTGTTTTGAAAGCGTATTTCTGTAAAACTGAAAACGTATTCGGCGGCGCCGGCGGGAGCTATTTTGTCGGACGCGCGCTAGGAGTAAGGGGCAAGAAAGAAATCGAATCTGAAACAGAATTCTGTTGCGTGGGGCTGGTGTGAGTAGCGGCGTTCTCTCGTTCTCATCTCCGGCGAACGATTTCCTTACTCCGGCGAGCGATCGTCACAGTTGCATGCTTACAGTGGTATCAGATTCAGGTTCCGCAGGTCCGTGCGCTCTAATCCTCTTGATCGGCTGGTAAAATCTCCCGTGGTTGGATCGGCGGTTGCTTCGGTGACTGCTGTAAGTCCTTTCAGGGTTCGACTGATTCGGAGTTTGCTTGCGACCTGGCGCGACAATCGATGCAAGTACGACAAGTTCTTGCTGCTCTGGAGGCGATGGAAGATCATGTCATGGAGGTGATGACAACACTGATGGTGAAGGTGGAGGGGATGGAGGTGGGTCAGCAGCAACGGGTGGCAAAGGTGGAGCATATGCAGACCAAAGTGGATTTGACGATGACATCGCTTGGTCAGGTTCAACAAGAACAAAAAGTGATGGCGGTAGCACTGAAAAGGTAATCGTCCTGCTGATCCCTCGTCTTCGACTTCTTCTCAAATGGATGTTGTGGATCGTGAGAGGAGGGTTCCAGATGGTCCTGCTCGCCGTTGGAACCCGCCCAAGATGGATTTGCAGAAGTTTGATGGCATGGGGGTGAGGGTCTGGTTGGATCAGTGCATTACGTATTTCGATTTATATCAGATCCCAGAAGGTTTTAAGATATTGGCTGCTTCTTTAAATCTCACGGGTAACGCAGCTCATTGGTACAAGGTGTGGAAACAGGAGTTTGGTCGCCACACTTGGGATGATTTTAGTGCTGCTGCGTTGATGGAGTTTGAAGCTAATATACAACACATTAAGATGAATGGATTATTGTTGCTACGTCAGAAGGGCACTGTTGATGAGTACAAATACCAAATTGATGCTTTGTTATATCATATTCGGTTATATGAGCAGGCTAAAATTGGTGGGTTATGGCTAGTTGGACATTTTGTTTTGGGCCTACGAGATGATTTGCGAGTTCATATGCAGTCCTAGGTGCCAAGATCTGTTACCCAGGCTTATCATTTAGCTCTAGCTAAGGAAGGATTGGTTGATCCTGTTGAAAGTAAAAAAGAAGTGGCCACAGAAGCAGGGTGCTGGTTTTTAAGTCACTGACAAGGTGAAACTGGGTTCGGGTGAGGTTTGGAAGGCCCAGCAATTAAAAGAGTATCGTCGAATTTATGGTTTATGTTTTAAGTGTGGTGAGAAGTTTTCCTCGGCTCATCAGTGTATTGTGGTGCCAGCAGCCCAGGTCAATGCCACTGAGGTAATTGATAACTCTGAAATTTTGTCGGATGATGTTTTGGATGTTATTGCAGTGGAGAATTTATTGGCTGAGGAGAAGGCAGCTTATTTGTCAATAAATGCTATGGGGAGCTTAAATTCTCCCGGTACAATTCAACTTCAGGTTCTTGTCCAGAGAGACAAGCTGTTATTTCTCATTGATTCGGAGACTTCTCATAGTTTTGTTAATTCTGCATTATTGAGCAAATTGCACATATCAGTTAAGACTATACCGGCAATTCAAGTTAAGGTGGCCAATGGTAGTTTACTGTCTTGCAATCAACAAATCTCACAATTTGAATGGTGGGTTCAGGGCTTAACATTTTGTCATGACATGAAAGTGTTGGCCTTAGGAGATTTTGATGCAATTTTGGGTATGGATTGGTTGGAGTTATACAGCCCGATGGAGTGTAATTGGATCAAGAAGAAGTTATCCTTTGCCTACAAAACCAAGTTCATCACGCTGCAAGGAGTGGTACCACACCATGATACTGATATTCATCCTATGTCAGTACATCAATTGTTGAAATGTGAAAAGAGCAATAGTATCTGGGCCTTAGCTGTGATACATTCAGTAACACCATCTCTACCTGCGGTTGTTCCTATTGAAATTTAGTTGATTTTGGATGAATTTGCCGCTGTGTTTCAGCCCACATCACAGCTACCACCACACCGTGAGTTTGATCATGCTATCACCTTGTTGCCGAGCACTGCTCCAGTGAATACGAGGCCTTATCGGTACTCTCTGGCACAGAAAGACGAGATTGAACAACAGGTTTCAGAGATGTTACAATCAGGATTGGTTGTGCCATGTCATAGCCCATTTGCATCACCTGTCTTGCTAGTCAAGAAAAAGGATGGTACTTGGTGATTGTGTATTGATTACCGGAAACTAAATTCTATCACAGTTAAGAATAAGTTTCCGTTGTCGGTGATTGATGAGCCTTTGGATGAACTTGGGGGATCTAAAATATTTTCGAAGTTGGATTTGAAGAGTGGTTATCATCAGATCTGAATGTGAGAAGATGATGAAATGAAAACAGCGTTTAAAATGCATCATGGTCATTTCCAATTTCGAGTGATGCCGTTTGGTCTCATAAACGCTCCAGCCACTTTTCCGTGCCTAATGAATTCCATTTTTGCTAAGCAAATGAGAAAGTTTGTGCTGGTTTTTATGGATGACATTTTAGTGTACAGTCAGTCTTTACCGGACCATGTACAACACTTGAGGGATGTGTTATCTGTTCTGCAGAAACACATGCTGTGTGCCAAACTCAGTAAGTGTACATTTGCTATGCGTCGGCTAGAGTATTTGGGACATATTATCTCAGCTGACAGTGTAGCAGCTGATTCGGAGAAGACAAAAGTGATGCAAGGGTGGCCTGTTCCTCAATCGCCAACTGACCTTCGGGGATTTTTAGGGCTCACGGGTTACTATCGTAAATTTGTCAGGAATTATGGTGTTATTACTAAACCACTCACAAATCTGTTGAAGAAGTCCACACCTTTCAAATGGATAGCTCAAGCTCAAGCTGCATTTGATCAAGTGAAGCTGGCAATGTGTAATACACTGGTATTGGCTCTACTCTCATTTAATCTACCATTTTGTGTTGAAACGGATCCGTGTGATACAAGTGTTGGGGCAATCTTATCACAAGCTAGACATCCAGTGGCTTTTTACAGCAAGGCGTTGGGGGTTCATAATCAGAAGCTTTCCATCTATGAAAATGAGTTTTTGGCTATCTTGATGGCAGTAGATAAATGGCGCTCATATCTGTTAAGGGGTCCCTTTACCATTTATACTGACCATAAAGCATTGTGTCACTTGGAATCCCAGACACTATCTTCTGAAATGCAAAGGAAAGCTATGACAAAATTGATAGGTTTGCAGTATAAATTTTAGTACCGTCGTGGTTCTGATAAGATGGCTGCAGATGCATTATCATGAGTAGGCCACCTGTTTCCAGTCCAAGCTGTTTCTATAGTCCAACCTTTATGGATTCAGGAGGTTCTCAATTCATATGCAGTGGATGATTATGCTCAATCCTTATTGAAAGAACTGTCTGTGTGGAATTAATGATAAAGGCTTTAGTCTGGTGGATGGCTTAATTCAGATATATGGCAAGGTGTGGATTGGCAGCAATTCTGCTCTGCAAACAAAGCTTATTGCAGCCTTTCATTCCTCAGCTATTGGTGGCCACTCTGGAATTCAAGAAACCTATCAAATACTTCACAAGAATTTTACATGGTAGGGAATGAAGAGAGCTGTTCAAGATTATATTAATCAATGTGCTGTCTGTCAGTAGGCTAAACATGAGCTTTGCAAGAGCCCTGGGCTTTTACAACCTCTTCCTATTCCTAAAGGTGCTTGGCAAGACATTTCCATGATTTTGTTAAGGGACTGCCATCATCAGAACACTTCAATTGCATTCTGGTTGTTGTGGATAGGTTCTCCAAGTTTGCTCATTTTATTCCTTGTCGACGGTACGTCGAGCAGCCCTCCTCGGGGGGTGCCCGTGGAGGTGATTTATATTGTAGGGAAGCGTTGCACTCAAGACCTCGATGGTTGCCGAGCCCGTGAGGATAGGACTGGCCGAGAGACAAAAGGATTTAGAGTGGTTCGGCCCCCCGATAGGGTAATAGGCTTACGTCCACTGTGAGTTTGATGGGGTGTTTCACTAGTTGGGAGAAAGTTACAATGTTGGGATTACACGAGATAGGGCTCCGGAGAGTAAAAGGTTGTGCTTTCTCCCCCTTCTGAACCCTTGTTCTTCTTAGGGGTCCCGTGCTCGGGACCCCTTGCTATTTATACCCCCGTTGGGCCTAACCTATCGTACAGCACGCTCCGACGGGACGTAGCGCGGCTTGATCGGACGCAGCACGCCCCGATGAGACGCAGCGTGCTGCCTACTCCCCAACTGCCCCCGGTCTAACGCCGCCCGGCAGTCCTGCGCACCTGTCACGCCTGGATCCTCTGACTGCTTTCCATCGCGTCGCATTTAATGCGCCACGCTGCTTTCGGCTGACTCGGGCGGGGTTGGTGTGACGGGCCCGATGGGCCCTCTGCCTGGCCCAATAACCGGAAATGAAGTCTGTGGGCTACCCGGGGGTATATCCCCCACATTCCTGTAAAGCATCCATTCACAGCACCTCAGATTGCAAAGATCTTTTTAGACAAAATTGTCTCACTGTATGGAGTCCCTAAATCCACTGTGTCGGACCGTGACAGAATTTTTATTAGTTCCTTCTGGCAAGCACTGTTTGACAGATTGCAAGTGCCTTTGAATTTGTCTTCAGCTTATCATCCTCAATCGGATAGGCAGACGGAGCATGTTAATCAATGCTTGGAGATGTATTTGAGATGTGCCACAACAGCTAGTCCTCGGAAATGGGTGCAGTGGCTTCCATTAGCACAATTTTGGTACAATTCTAGTTTCCATTCAGCACTGAAGTGTTCTCCATACAAAGTGCTGTATGGCCTACATCCGGTAAACTCCTTCTTGCCGGATTTGACTTCATTTTCTAAAGGCACAACTGTAGTTCCGGAGGTCGATCGTCTATTGCAGGATCGTCAGTTGTTCTCTGATATTCTGCAACACCACCTGTTGAAGGCTCAAGTTAGGATGAAGCAGCAAGCTGACACTAATCGTTCATTCCATTCCTTCCAAGTAGGGGATAAGGTGCTGCTGAAGCTACAACCATATGCACAGACTACTGTGGCCAATCGTCCGTATCCTAAAATTTCCTTCAAATACTTCGGTCCCTTCAAAATCATTGATCGTGTTGGCACTGTGACTTACAAATTGCTGTTACCAGAGGACAGTATGATTCATCCTGTCTTTCATGTCTCTCAATTGAAGCCTTTTGTGCCATCCAATGTGCCGGTATTCTCACGGCTACCGATGACGGTTGAATTGGACATCTAGGATCTTGTTCCTTCAGCTATTCTAGATAGGAGGATGGTGAAGAAGGGTAATGCTGCTCATGTGCAAGTGTTAGTACGCTGGGGTGCCTTGCCGCCTGCTTGTGTGACATGGGAGGACTACACAGTGCTGTGAACTCGTTTTCCAGAGGCGGCAATCTAGACTAAAGACGGCGCTCAAGGGGGGGGGGGCGAATGTCACAGCTCGCGCAGTATCATCGGACTGTGCAGATTAAAAGGAGCAGCTAGCGGGAAGTGAATCAGTGAAGGCGTAAATGTGTGAGATGTGCGTTGTGTTTTGAAAGCGTATTTTTGTAAAACCGAAAACGTATTCGGCAGCGCTGGCGGGAGCTATTTTGTCGGACGCGTGCCAGGAGTAAGGGGCAAGAAAGAAATAGAACCTGAAATAGAATTCTGTTGCGTGGGGTTGGTGTGAGATACGTTCATTTTTAATTTTAGAAATACTTATATGGATCAAAACAAGGAATGCATGTATATGAAACTCATGTATTATCATGGAAGTTTATTGTGGACCAACTCAGGGTTTAGAAACACTCCAAGCATGTCTTATCACGCCAAATAAGAACAAGAAAGGAAACGTTCCAGACTAGCTACGTCAGAATTAGACAGATGAAATTAAAAGCGCCATAACTTTGGAATCCCTTCACCGAATGGAAAGTTTGGATACTTGTTTGAAAGCTAGGAACATCTAGATTATAAATAATATATTTTTCTGCTGAAATATCTCAGCCAGGACACAAAATCGGTGCATTAATTACGTTTTCTTTTTCCGGTCAGAGTCTGTTTAGAAAATAATCAATAGTTTCCATATGTAAAAAGTTTCCATGTAATTATGTGACGTCCCTAGGGCTATAAATACCCCCAGAGATCTCAGTTGTAGGTGGGTTTTGATTAGATTAAAGTTTAGCCAATGCTATTTTTTTGTGTAAACCCATGATCGGTTAGAACCGGTTTCTCGTTTCAAAACCCCAACTATCAAGCTCTTACAAGTTCTTACCAATGCAAGTAGGAGGTGTCGTACACCGACTTAGACCACAAACACCACGGAGATCAGATGTATCGATGCCTTGGCAAACACTATTGTACAAGCTGTAGTTAGATCTGTGGAGCTATGGGATGGCTCAATTATATAGCAAAGGATAAACTTAAACCGCACTAGCCTCAGTGAGTTGAATAAACATTCAACACTGGTACAGTGCTGATTCCAGGTCCTACTAAGATAGAGACGTGATCCGACAACACAAAAGTGATCACGGATCAACCCAAAGCAGTCAATTGTGGATTTGTTATTTTTCTCTCTTTAAAACGTGATTCCCTTTTTTTGTTTTCTCTCTCTATTTTTTTGTCTAAACAGTGACTTTTTTTTTCAGTGCAGCTTCTGGAAATATGCACTTGTCTTTTTTCTGATTGAGTGCGGCTTTTGGAAATATGCACTTGCCTTTTTTTGATGTCTCTCTAACTTGGAAACTACTCTCTCTGGTGGAAAGAATTAATTAGGTGCGTCTTTTATTTGAAGCACCTGCCTTTTTTAACTTGAAAACATAAGCTACCAAAAAAACAGACCTGCTATTTTGACTAAGAGTCTGACTCACAGAATTGGGCGACTTTAACCGTGATGATCACGTGTATCGAACTCAAAACTCTATTCGTAGAAACTAGAACCAGCACCATGACACAATGAAGCAATCGTAAACTCAATAGACTAAAAACTAAGCAGTATAAGCAAAGGCTCAAATTGTCTCGGATCAGGGAAGAATAACTAATTCACCTATTTGTTTTTTTAGTTTATTGGACTATAGGAAGAAAAAAAAATCAGAAGTAGGGATTTCTCACCGAGCAACCTAGCGCTCTGATACCACCTAATAATCACCACGGTTGTGGTGTGTTTAGTTGGCCTAATCTTTCGGTGGGTTAAGATAACTTCGATTAAAAGGAGACGACATTGACGATTAGACTACAACCGTATGAGACGTTTGTGTTGTGTCTTAGCGATCGATACACTAACTCCAAGGGTTGTTGATCTTGCTGGTGATTAACCTTATTCCTGCAAGCAATCGAAGAACGATCAAGAACAAGATAAAGGAGCAACTAATAGTACTGAATATGAAAGACGCATAAAAGGATAGTTGGGGTTTTGAAACGAGAAACCGGTGATCTAACCGATCACGGGTTTACACGGAAAAGTAGCATTGGCTAAACTTTAATTTAATCAAAACACATCTACAACTGAGGTCTCTGGGGGTATTTATAGCACTAGGGATGGCACCTAATTACATGGAAACTTTTTACATATGAAAACTATTGATTATTTCCTAAACAGACCCTGAACAGAAAAAGAAAATGTAATTAATGCGTCGATTTTGTGTCCTGGCTGAGATATTTTAGCAGAAAAATATATTATTTATAATCTAGATGTTCCCAGCTTTCAAACAAGTATCCGAACTTTCCATTTGGCGAAGGGATTCCAAAGTTATGGCGCTTTTAATTTCATCTGTCTAATTCTGACGTAGCTAGTCTGGAACGTTTCCTTTCTTGTTCTTATTTGGTGTGATAAGACATACTTGAAGTGTTTCCAAACCTTGAGTTGGTCCCTAATCAACTTCCATAATAATACATGAGTTCCATACGCATGCATCCCTTGTTTTGGTCTATGTAAGTATTTCTGAAATTGAAAACGAACACATCTCATGGTGTGGCATCCATGGTTCAAATATATAAAATGTAAATCTAACGTAGAAAGCATGCACCATAGTTTGTTTGCTCACAATCATGGTCCTATCCCAGCTGGTGATGTCCTCATCAATTATCTACCAGACTATCGTATTTCAAAGTATTAAACGGTATAATTTCTCCAAAATCATTTTAACATTAAATTCTTTCGTTTGAATATTTCAAACTATTTGGTTAAAAAGCAAAATCACCACCATCTGCCCTCACCTTCATACTGGCCAAGTTCTCTTCAACACCAAAATTTGGTAGTTTTAGAAAGTCCTTCACTAAGTGCAATACAGAGATCTTGTATAAAATAAATTTATATTAATTTATTAAAATCCAAAACGGTATATCGGTAACGTCGATACAGGAAGAACACTCTATATTAAAGAGCCAAACCAAAATATACTTCAGAATAGAATTAACAAACTTGGGGTAAGAGCGTTACTGTGAGCTTAGATGCTGGAAAGCTTGTGCGTTTTTTTCGACCGTGTCGAGAGCTGGTCAGTTGGACACGGTTGGAAATTGCCACTCAAAATTTGAAGTATCTAATCTTGAAAGAGTTCAAAACGGGGGAGAGCTTTGGTTCTAGTTCCAGAAAGTTCTTTTCAATACCACTGACTACTAGTATGGCGCGATGGCACATTGGTCATTCTTCTGAAAACCACTGCTACTAAAATTTAGCCAAATCAAACTTTCTACGCATGCTTGGCCGCCTCAAATTTAAGCTACGTGAAAATGTTACTATTGGGGGAATAAATTCCACCGTACTCAGGTAATCATCAAAGATTGATTAATAGCCTAGATGACCATTCACCATGCTAAGGCTTCGGTCTATGCCGTCGAAGCCCCCTCCGATGACAGAGCCCTCGACGATACCACTTCGGAGGCCTCAAACTGCTTCGAAGCCCAAAGCCTAAAACTGAGGGTATTGTCCCCTCTGACAGGACGTGTACTTTACAGCACTACATCGAGTCTTTTACTGTGTTACCCCTACTCGTATTACACTGTGTATTACAGCTATAGTCGATTGTAAGTAGAGCGTAATAATGTATTACCCTCTATAGATTGTGTCTATAAATACCCCCTCTTTACTGCTAGAGTGGGATCATGAAATACTTGGCATTACAGCAATACACGTACTTCTAGACGTAAGGTGTTACTCCATTTAGAGGCCTAAACCAGACTCAAATAGCTTGTCTAGATTCTAGGCCCTTCAAGGCTTATTGAACCTATTATGTACTAATTCATTACACCAATAGTTGGCGCCGTCCATGCGGAGCTTAGTCCTAAACTAGCCTTTCTACCATAATTCTCAGTCAACTTCGAAGCATGCCTCTTAAGAAGGGCAAAGGTGTGGCTCCCACTCGGAGGTCCACTCGGGTTTCGAATGCTACGCCGCGTTCAAAGGACCCTCCCGCCAAGGCCAATGTGCAAGGCTCTGAGGATCTCATGAACCTTGGAAGCCTCCCAAGGGCTGCGGAACACACCGTAGGCCTCCCTTCGGCAAACCTCGCTTTAGGGGCTACGAAGCACACCACAGCCCTCCCGACTACTCATATCACCTTCGGGCTAGAGGGGCCTGTGGTGGCCCCCTGAAGGCGGTTCCCCTTAGAGCTACAGGGCCCTTATGCCCAACCACCTTGCCACCTCCGGTGGCACTGTGAACCGATTACATTAGGTCACGGGAGATAGGGGAGCCCTCTTAACAAGGCGAAACCCCCGAAGATGTTCAGGCCTCTGAGCTGGTCTTGCTGTGCGCGAAAGTCTTAAGGTGGTGTCAAAAGGCCGCTTACCAGGCTCATGCCCCAGAGGTCTCCATCGACCCTCCGAGGCCTACCATCGTCACCTTGGGTGACCATGGGGAGCAAGGATCTCAAGAGCAGAGGCAAAATGCCTCCTTCGATGATAGGTCGCCGCTACACCCTGACCTTTAAATGGTCCGCTTCCACCCAAAGTTTTGGGTTTCAAAGCTACCAAAATACTCAGGAGATTCAGACCCCGATGAGTTCACGTGCTCCTATGCCATCATAATTGAGGCGAAAGGGACACGATGGCCAACTGCTTCCCTTTGGCTCTCGAAGGCATAGCCCTTCGGTGGTTTTGGTCCCTCAAGCCTGACTCCATCAAGTCTTGGGAGCACCTGCGGAAAAAGTTAACAGGCAACTTTCGAGGGACTTATGTGGCACCTATGTCCACTGAGAGCCTTTTCTAGGTGAAGCAGCAGCACGAAGAGACCCTCCACCAATACTTCCAATGCTTCACCTACACGAAGTCCTAGATCAAGGGACTTTCAACATCATCTGTGGTCGACGTAGCTCACGAAGGCATCACCCATCCGGGCTTCCTCGACAAGCTGCATCGGAAGCCTATTTCTTCGGTGGTCCAGCTCATGTAGTATTTCGAGGAGCATGCCCGTTCGGAGGAAGGGCAACTCCATAGGAACGCCACTATCACCCAAGTCTGGGCACTAGAGGTACGAGCTCTGAGTCCACTGAAGCCGGCATATGTGGAAGCTAGGGCTCTCAAATCTAAAAGAAGCAAGAAGCACTTTAGGAGCGAAGTGTTGAACGTTGTGGGGCCCCGGCCCACAAAGTTCTAGCAGGGCCAGGGGCAGGGTTGAGGCGCTGGACCGAGGCCAACGGCTGGCCTCCCTGAAAGTGCATCTTGATGCATTTAGGCCCTTAATTTGTTTTGGTGTATTAATGATAATAGTGATCAAATGCTACTGACATGGTTGCTAAGATGAATGCAGGAATTGAAAATTAAATGTGGTATTGTAGCTCTATCGATCTTGAAGAAATTGGATTATTAGCTTTACTTAGGCTCAAATTGTGCTTATTGCAAATATTTTATATTTTCTTGAGTCTAGGTATGCTGTAATATAAAGATGGATGCGCTAATAGTTGATCCAAAGCTATGTGCTCAAATCAAAAATCTTTCGTTGAAAGTTTTAGAATTTTTCTCAGTTAGTTTTTTCTTTCTAAAAAAGCTGGATTGTCTGGGTTCAAGCCGGACGGTTCGAAATCTGCCTTTTGTTTTGATTTTATTTACATGTCAGACTGTCCGAGTTCAAACCGGACAATCCAAAAACATGCTTCTATTTTGATTTTATTTACATGTTAGACTGTCTGGGTTTTGACCAAATGATCCAAAAATATGTTTTTGTTGTTTTTCAAGTTGGATTGCCTGGACTCTGACCGGACCATCCGAAAACTTGTTTCTGTTGAATTTATTTTTGAAGCCGAAGCATCTGGATTTTGGCCAGATGGTCCAAAAATTGCTCTCTGTTTGATTTTTATTCTGTGGCCCAGACCGTCCGGACCTTGGTCGGACTGTCCGAAAACACTCTTCTATTTGGACTCATTGTTAGCTCAAAATATCTGGACTCTAGCCGGACTATCCAAAACACTCGTTCTGTTTCGAATTTATTTGGTCCAGATCATTCGGTTAAGCCCGGACTGTCCGGATGAACAGTGCGTGGTGTTTTGCCTTAACGGATAGATTTGATGCAGGGGAATAAATACCCTCCCTCTCCATAATAAGGGGGACGTGATTTGAAAAACCTAGACGCCCTGCCATTCTTTCTCCTTCTTCCTTATGTGTTGTTTTGGATCTTGAGGGAAGAAAAGAGATTTCTCCACACAATCACCTTGGTTTCTCGTTTGATCAATCTCTTGAGAGTTATGTGAGTGTGTGCTTGATGTTCTTCGTTGTTCCTTGAGCATATGGCATTGGATCACGTCATCGAGTCTATTACTTTTGGAGATCGAGGTCTCCTAGACGGCTAGGTATCGAACCGAGAGCACCCAAAGCGTGTGGGTAACCGGATACGTTTGTACAAAGCTTCGCCTCGGCTTCAAAGAGGTAACATAGTGAAAAACCAAGGCTTACGGAGGTAAGCGCTTAGTGAGGATTAGGGTTGAAAGAGACCCAGCCCCTTGGGGTTTCTTCAATAGAGACGTAGGATCGAAGAATCCAAACTTCATGAAAAAATCATTGTGTCTATCATTTATCTTGCTAGTTATATTTACTGTCGATCTATCTATTTGTTAGCGAGCTTAAGTCTCATTGAATTCATTGGGTAGATTATTTTTTGCATTAGCTTTCGTGTTAGATCTGGTGTGCCCGGATGATCCGGTTATACCCAGATAGTCTGAACCTCAGACAGGTTTCTGTTTGTCTGACACCCGGAGTATCTGACTAAAGTCTGGATAGTCCAGGTCCTAAAGGTTTTGAACTAACCTATTTTGTTGAGAATTTTAGATTGCCTATTCACCCCCCTCTAGGTAACTTTCAATTAGTTTTAGAGCAGGCTATTTTCAAAGACTTAACCACTTGAAGAGAAAAGATGTCGGAAGAGTCAAATTCCACCGGCACCGATAAGAATAGTGTTGGAGGAAAGAAAGGCGCAACATATCCTTTTGACTACTCCAAACTAAACTCCAGTAATAATTATCTCTCTGTGCCAACTAGTCATGTACCTTACTTTGATGGTACACACTATGCGGTATGGAGACATAAGATGAAATTGCACCTAATCTTAATATATCTAAATATTTGAAAGATTGTGTGCATAGGTATAGATGTGGATGACTCAAATGGGGATGATCATCAATTAACTGCTGATGAAAAACAAGCTATCCACCATAATGCTCAAGCAACGAGTGTTCTACTTGCCACGTTGAGTGCAGAAGAATTCAATAAAGTTAATAGACTTAAAGAAGCTAAAGAGATATGAGAGACTTTGCAAGTTGCTCATGAAGGATCTCTTCTATCAGAGAATCAAAAATAGAGCTTCTTGAAGGGAAGCTTGGAAGATTTGTCATGCAAGACGATAAAACATCTCAAGAGATGTATGATCGCCTTATAAATCTTGTTTACAAAATCAAGGGTCCTAGAAGTGAAGAAATGACCGATCACTTTATTGTGAAGAGATTACTTCGGGCTATAGCGCTAAGGAATCCTACCTTGGTGACTTTAATCCGTGAGCGAAAAGAGTTCAAGAAGATGACTCCAAGTGATGTGCTGGGGAGGATAATAGCACATGAGTTAATAAAAGAGGAAGCCCAAGAAGTCAAAGTTCTTGCCAAGCTTCACAACAAGGGCAAAGACGTGGCTCTTAAAGCTAAGAAGAAAGAAGAGTCAAGTGATAATGAAAGCACTGATGAGGAGTTTGTGCTATTTGTCAAGAAACTCAAGAAGTTCATGAAGAAAGGTGGTTTTGACAAGTACAAGAAACAATGTGACAAATCAAAGAAAAGAAAGTCAAACAAATAGTGCTATGAGTGTGGCCATCTTGACCATTTCATAGCCGATTGTTCTAAGAAGAAAGAGCAAGAAAGCAAAGAGAAGCAAAAGTACAAAAAGGAGAAGAAAGGCGGCCATGCTCACATTGGAGAGGAGTGGAACTCCGACTCTGATTCCAAGTTCAAGTCAGACTCTAACTCTAATAAGAAGGGAATCACCACCGTCGCCATCACCAACATCACAACTCCAAAGCCTTCACTATTTGGAGATTCGAGTGATGATGACATCATCTCCTCTAAGTGTTTTATGGCTAAGAGCAAGAAGGTAACTATGATGGATAAATCTTTAGATAAAGATGATCATAGTGATTCTAGCGATGATGAGTCTAAATTTGATGATGCCATATTTAAAAGTATGAATAAGCAAGTTTTATCAAAATTTAAAGAGCTTATGAAAATAATAGAGACACAAGAAACAACTTTAGAAAAATAAGAGGACATTCTCATTAATGAGAAGGAGAGGAATCTTAAACTAGAGAGGCTTCTTGCTAAAAAAAGAAAAAGGTAGACAAGTTGACTAAGCAATCTTGTTTAGTAAATGAGTCTAAGGAGGAATTAGAGGATAAACTCAAAACTCTTAAAAGTGAGGAGAACAATAAGAGCCTTGAAGAGAGAGTTGAGTCTCTAATGACTCACCCTATTTCTATTCCTTCTATTGCATCCACAAGCAATGGTTGTGCTAAATGTTATAATCTTGATATTATTGCTTATGAGACTAACATAAAGAAAATTGAAGTATTGAGAAAAGAAAATAAAAGGCTTGGTACCTTGCTAAGCTATGGGTGCATGAAAGCCTATAAGACAAAGGATGCATTATACAAGACACTCAACACCCAAAATAATGTTAAGAAGTGAGGTCTTGGCTTTCATTCAAATGAAAGCAAGGTGAATACAAGAAGGAAGTACAAGGGTAAGGAGATCATCAAGTTTGTAAAGAAAGAACAAAGTTTGAAGAAGATCAACAGTAAGCCCTTTGCTTCACAAGCAACCTTCTATGCATCATATCTTATTAAAAAAAACCACCGTGATAAGTGGTTGCTCAATTTGTTGTTAGTAAAAATGAAAACCATTGAGATGCATTTGGATTCCTAAGGTTCTTGTGACTAACTTTGAAGGACCCAAAAAGGTTTGGGTACCTAAAAACAAGAACTATTCTATTTTGTAGGAATACTCCTCCGATGGATCTAGTTGGGTGATGGACTGTGGATATACCAATCACATAACCGGAGAAAGGAGTATGTTCATCTCATTTAAACCAAATCAAGGTAATCATAAATCTATTGTATTTGATGACAATGGAAAAGGAAAGGTAATGAGAGTAGGTAAAATTTCTATCTCAAATAGTAATACTATTTTTAATGTTTTACTAGTTAAGTCTTTAAGTTATAACTTGCTTTTAATATCTCAGTTATATGAAATTAGTTATAAATGTCTTTTTACTAATGAGGGTGTGACTGTTTTAAGAAGTAGTGATAATTCCATAGCCTTTATGGGTAAGTTGAAAGGAAAGCTTTATTTAGTCAACATTGATCTAGATAAAGTTGAACCAAAAACTTGCTTGGTGGATAAGACTAGCGTGAGTTGGTTATGGCATCGCCAACTAGCTCATGTTGGGATGAGAAACTTGTCAAAACTTCTTAAAGGGAAACACATCCTAGGACTAACAAATGTTGTGTTTGAGAAAGACAGGTTGTGTAGTGTATGTCAAGTAGATAAACAAGTTGGAGCACCGCATTCCGTCAAGAATATCATGACAACGAGAAGGCCACTAGAGCTTCTACACATGGATCTCTTTAGACCAGTGGCGTACCTAAACATTGGCGGTAATAAATATGGTTTAGTTATTATTGATGATTTTTCTAATTTCACTTGAGTATTCTTTTTATATGATAAGAGCGAGACACAAGGAGTGTTCAAAAGCTTTGCAAGAAGAGCTCAAAATGAGTATAAAGTCAAGATCAAGAAAGTGAGAAGTGATAACGGGAGTGAGTTTAAGAACACTCAAGTTGAAGAATTTCTTGATGAAGAAGACATTAAGCATGAGTTCTCCGCTCCCTATAATCTACCTCAAGATGAAGTGGTGGAACGGAAAAACTGAACACTAATTAAAGCAGCAAGAACAATGCTTTATGAGTACAAGACTTTAGACATATTTTGGGCAAAAATGATCAACACTGCATGTCATGCGATCAACCGTCTGTATCTACACAAAATCCTTAAAAAGACACCTTATGAACTTCTAACTGGTAACAAGCCAAATGTTTTCTATTTTAGAGTTTTTGGAAGTAAGTGTTTTATTTTAAGTAAGCGACTAAGAAACTCTAAATTTGCCTCTAAGGTCGATTAAGGTTTCTTGATTGGTTACGAGTCAAATACACATGCCTACCTTGTTTTCAACAAGACCTCTGGAATTGTTGAAGTCACTAAGGATATGACATTTGATGAGACTAATGTCTCTCAAATAGAGCAAGTTGATCCAAGTGTTGCAGGTGAAGAAGAACCTCCACATGAAGCAATAAAGAATATGCCAATTAGAGATATAAGACCAAGGGAAGAAGAGTCAATGGATCAACAACAAGTACAATTAAAAGAAAGCGAAACATAAGAAACTCAAGAACAAAAAGTGATGGACTAGGAACAAAAAGTTCAAGAGGAAGTGGATCAACCATCTGTACAACATCAAAGAATCCATCAAGATATCCAAAGAGACCATCCCATGGTCAACATTCTTGGTGATCTATGAAGGGGAGTAACCACTCGTTCATGTTTAGCTAACTTTTATAAATGTTACTCTTTTGTATCTTCTTTGGAACCTGTTAAGGTAGAAGAAGCTCTTGAGGATGTGGATTGGGTAATGGCCATGCAAGAAGAGCTCAATAACTTTAAAAGAAATGAAGTTTAGACATTGATGAAAAGACTGAAGCAGAATGTAATTTGGCACAAAATGGTTCTTCCGCAACAAACAAGATGAGTACGGCGTGGTCATGAGGAATAAAGCTAGGTTGGTGGCATAAGGCTTCACACAAATCGAAGGTTTATATTTTGGTGAGACGTATACACCTATTGCTAGGCTAGAGTCAATTCATATATTATTAGTCTTTGCTACTCATCATGGACATGAAAAGCGTCTTCCTGAATGGTCCAATCACTGAGTAGGTGTATGTGGAGCAACCACCAGGCTTTGAAGATCTCAAATATCCAAATCATGTGTTCAAGCTCCAAAAAACGCTTTATGGGCATAAGCAAGCATCTAGAGCATGGTATGAATGCCTTAAGGACTTTCTACTCAAAAAGGACTTTGAAATAGGCAAAGTCGATCCTACCCTCTTTGCTAAGCATTTTAATAATGATTTCTTTGTTTACCAAATATATGTCGATGACATTATATTTGGTTTTACTAACAATGATTTCTGTGAGGAATTTAGTAGGATAATTACCAAGAGATTTGAAATATCAATGATAGGAGAGTTAAAGTTCTTTCTAGGATTTCAAATCAAGCAACTCAAAGAAGGCACCTTCATCAGTCAAACCAAATACATTAAAGACATGCTTAAGAAGTTTAACATGAAGAATACAAAACCCATCAAGACCCCATGCAAACCAACGGACATCTTGATCTAAATCAATAAGGAATCAACGTCGATCAAAAGGTATACCGTTCCATGATTGGCTCCTTGTTATATTTATGTGCATCTAGACCCGATATCATGCTTAGTGTTTGCATGTGCGTAAGATTTCAAGCTGCACCAAAAGAATATCATTTGGTTGCTGTTAAAAGAATCTTGAGATATTTAGTTCATACTCCAAACCTAGGGCTTTGGTACCCAAAAGGCTTAACCTTTAATCTTATTGGCTATTCGGACTCTGATTATGCCGGTTGTAAAGTGGATAGAAAAAGCACCTTTGGAACCTACCAATTTCTTAGAGGATCACTTGTTTTATGGTCTTCCAAGAAACAAAATTATATAGCTTTATTCACAGCCGAAGATAAATATGTAACAGCCAGTAGTTGTTGTGCTCAACTCCTTTAGATGAAACAAACCTTAAAAGACTTTGGGCACAATATTACCAAGATCCCTTTATTGTGTGACAATGAAAGCGCCATTAAAATAGCCAATAACCTAGTTCAACACTTAAGAACCAAACACATTGACATACACCACCATATCTTGAGAGACCATGAGATCAATGAAGATATAAGCCTAACCCATATGAGAACAGATAAACAGCTCGCTGATATATTCACCAAACCCTTAGTTGAGCATCAGTTTTGTGAGTTAAGAAATGAACTGAATATCCTTGATTCTCGCAACTTATCTTGATACACTTGCATATAAATGTCCATGTTGGAACTGAGGTGATAAATTAATTGTCTTCTTCATATGTAATGGGCTATATTTTAAATAAATGAAAATTTATCTTATTATTGTTTATGATTCATTTGAGCCATGCCATGTTATTCATGTTTATTTATGTTTATATTATTTATGGTAAAATACTATTTTTAGTCTAAAGTTCATGGCACATGTCTCCTTGATTTCCTGTGAGTTGAGATTTCTGGAGGTCTCAGACCATCCGGCTAAACCCGGACAGTCCAGGCTTGGGACTTTTTGAAGTTCGGTTCTGGAGCTCTTGGATTGTCCAACTACCTCTAGACAGTCCGGTTCGCACAGAAATCTAGATAGTCGAGATAACTCTGGATTGTTTGGGCCAGACTTTATAAAAGGGGACCTGAACTGTCCGGCTATCTCTCTCCTCCTCACTTCTCCTCTTCTCCCTCACTCCACCTCTCGATTTCTTTGGTGGTTTTCTTTGAAACTAGTCCGTCGAAGTCACGGGATCCGTTCAGGGGGAGCTTAGGATCCTTCCGGGAGCGTCGATCGTCTCCAAGTTCCTCTTTGAGGTATCCTCTATTTTTGACCTAGATTGGCGTTTTCCCTTCTAGTCATCGGTTAAATCTTGAATCTTTTAGGCTAGAATAGGTCCTAGAGAAGTTGCAATATAATGTACCCTGGCCGATTTTGCGGGGGCCCGGACAGTCCGGTCAAACTCGGACAGTCCGAGTCCAGGGTTTATGTTGCGTTTCAGTTTTTATTCCTTGATTCAACTTTTGATCCTTTGTTGCTTTGTAGCAGTTGTCGTCAAGTCTGACGAGAGATGCAAGAAGGCCAAGCACAATCCAAAGTACTCTTCCG
>KE372852.1:115051-135883 GCA_000418225.1 Zizania latifolia | reverse complement strand
TACGCCTTCGCGACCCCTCTGTCCGACCGACGTCCGTCCGTGTACCTGAGTCGCGTGCGAACTCCATCACGGTCGAGGCTTCTTCATCTCTTCATTCCTTCATCACGTCTTCTTTTCCCCGTTGACAATCACTCATCATCCCCATGGTATACACCATGGCTCCTCAGGAGGTAAGCGCTTGGTGAGGATTAGGGTTAAAGAGACCCGGCCCTTTTGTGTTTTCTCAACAGAGATATAGCATCGGAGGATCCAAACTTCAAGAAAAAATCATTTTATCCATTATTTATCTTGTTAGTTATATTTACTATTGATCTATCTATTTGCTAGCGAGTTTAAGTCTCATTGAATTCGTTGGGTAGATTATTTTCTGTATTAGCTTTCGTGTCAGATGTGGTGGGCCTGGATGATTTGGTTATACCCAGATAGTCTGGACCTCGGATGAGTTTTTGTTTGTCCGGCACCTGGAGTATGCGACTAAAGTCCGGATAGTCTGGGTCCTGGAGATTTTAAACTAACCAATTTTGTTAAGAATTTCAGATGCCTATTCACCCTCTCTAGGCAACTTTCACCCCCGTCCCAGGTCAAAGCTTCTTCTGCAAAGTGCAGGGGAGCCAACCACAGCCACAATACTGACTACTGCAAGGCCATTTTGGCCCTGCGGGGAGACTACCTCAAGCGGACCGCAAGCCAAGGAACGACAGATTGAACCCCCGAAGCTACCCGCTCAGAGCACGTTCAGGCTGTGGGGCACACCGAGCCAAACGAAGCGCCACCTTGAGCTCTAGTGCCAAACATATTGCCGACCCCCAAGATTGAGAACGTACCAGGGCCCCCAAAGCGGGTCGTGCTCCCAATATCTGTTGGAAGGGCACTCAGGAATCTGTCCAAGCGGTAGAGGTGCGACTATGTTTGTGAAGTAGGGCATATCGGAACCTCGTCCTCGGCAACATCAATGGCAAAATGGGCCCATGTACCGATCTCCTTCACCATCGAAGACACTAATGGGATCAAGTTCCCACACGCGGACCCCCTCATCATTTCCACCGACATCATCGGCACCAAGGTGCGACGAGTGCTCGTCGACGGTGGTAGCTCCATGGACATTATTTTCACACATGCCTTCGACCAGCTTTACATCTCTTAGAAGCATCTCCTTCTAGCAGCGAGGCCTCTCCATGGGGTTTAATGGGCCACTCCTCGAAGCAATAGCCTAAATCAGCCTCGAAGTCACCTTCGACGAAGGCAACCTCAAGGCGCGGAAGAGATCATCTTCGACGTCGTCGATGCCCCATATGCGTACAACGCCATACTTAGGAGGAGTATTCTGGACTAGTTCGGAGTAGTCGCACACCACAATTATTTATGCGTTAAGATTCCCACTCAAGGAGGGTCCTCACAGTGCTTCAGGACCAAAGCGTCATGCGAAGGGTCGAATACGACCACACTGCCCCATCGAGAAGGAGACATCACACTCCCAGAAGAGCACCGAGGGCCGGCTGTTAAACCCTAGCCCGATGGGAAAATAATCACTCGTGTTATTGTCGAAGGAGGGCATGAGTACCCTCTACAGTTTGGAGGTGATTTAAGCCCTGAGGAGTTAGCCTCGCTCGAGGGAACCATAAAGTCTAACCTCGACGTCTTCACATGGACCGACGAAGACATCCCAGGAGTAGATCGGAGCTTTATCGAGCACTCCCTGTTGGTTAACCCTCAAGCTATGCTAGTACCCCAAGGCCTCCACAAGCTATCAGCAGAAAGAGCAAGCCTCGCCAAGACTGAAGTAGAGAAGCTACTTCGTGCCGGGGTCATACGGGGAGGTTAGCCATTCGGAGTGTCTATCGAATCCCACTTTTGTAAAAAAGAAGAATATGGGAAAATAGTATATGTGTATCAACTACACTTCGTTGAATAAAGCAAGCCCCCGTGACCCCTACCCCATGCCTCGCATCGACTAGCTTGTGGACTCTACTGTAGGCTCCGAGTTGCTAAGCTTCCTTGATGCGTACTCCGGCCACCATCAAGTGTTGCTCAAACAAGAAGACCAAGAGAAGATAAGTTTTGTCACCCCTTCAGGGGTATATTACTATGTACGAATACCCTTCAGCCTAAGAAATGTCAAGGCTACCTTCTCTAGATTAATTGTGAAGGCCTTGGGTCATCAACTAGGAAGGAATGTTGAAGCCTATATGGACGACATTGTAATAAAGAGTACTAAGAAAAATGTATACAGCAAAGATTTAACCAAAACATTCGAAAGTCTATGAAGGGTAGGAATTCGGTTAAATCCAGAAAAATGCATCTTCGGAGCCTGAGCTGGCAAGCTGGTAGGATATCTAGTCTCGAGTCAAGGGATCGAAGCCAGCCCCATGCAAATCAGTGCATTGCAACGAATGGCACCCCTAGAGAATTTGAAACAGGTCTAGAAGCTTGCAGGTCACCTCGCCGCACTAAGCAGGTTCCTCGCACAATCGGCCGAGCGAAGCCTGTCAACTTTTAAGGCACTAAAGGGCTCCAAAGACTTCGTATGGACCCTCGAGTACCAAGCAAGCTTTGATGGCATCAAATTGTACATCGTAGATTTGGCTACTCTCACCACTCTGCTTCTTGAAGAAGGGCTCTATTGTACCTCGCAGCAACGGCCTTTGCTGTCAGTGTAGTGCTAATCCGTGATGCAGATATCGAAGGAAAATTGGCCCAAAGGCCTATATATTTCGTCTCTAAGGCTTTATCCGGTGCAAAAACGAGATATACAGAGCTATAAAAAATCACCTACTCCCTCATTATGGCTTCGAGGAAGCTTCGACACTATTTTCTCACACACAATATTATTGTGCCATGTCATACCCACTCGAAGATATGCTTCGCAATAATGATTCAACAGGGAGAGTTGGGAAGTGGGCCATCGAGTTGGCACCCTTCGGGATCACTTTTACTGCACGTACCGCGATCAAGTCTCAAATCTTAGTAGACTTTGTTGCAGAGTGGACCCCTCTAACGGCATCGACCCCCGAAGCACCGTGTGAAGGCATTTAGACTATTTATTCAGACGGTGCTTATTAGGCCTCCGGCACAGGTGCCGAAGCTATAATAATTTCTTCCTCCAGCTAGAAGGCCTTGTACTCTGTAAGACTAAATTTTAAGGCTACAAATAATATAGCTGAGTATGAAGACGTATTGTTAGGCATTCAAAAGGCACGTGCGCTAGGCATCCCTGAGGTCATTATAAGGACATACTCCTAGGTTATCGTAGGCCATGTCAACAAAAGTTTCCAAGTGCGGCACCCTGACCTCGCAGAGTACTTTGCTAAAGTGCGCAAGGCAGAGCTAGCATTCAAGGGAATCTCAATTTGGAGCATTCCAAGAGCTGACAATTAGCAAGCCGATGCCTTAGCCAAAGCAGCAGCCAGAGGCCAAGACCCCCCGACTGGAGTATTTTACGAAGTGCTATCTACGCCATTCGCACTAACACCAGAAGCTACCGAAGTACTGTGTGTGTAGATAGACGACTGGTGAAGCCCCATTATAGCCATGCTAAAAGTACAGACCTCTAGAAGGCCTCGAGTTACGAAGGATAAAGTACAAGGTTGAAATTATCATATAATCCACGACCAGCTATACAAATCTGGAGTGTGTGCTCCGTTACTTCGTTGCATCTCCAGGTCCGAAGGCCAAGACACACTTCGAGAGATTCACGAAGGGTTGTGCTGAAGCCATTTAGCACCCCGAGCTCTCGCAGGCAAGACACTTCAGCAAGGGCTTTACTGACCCACTATAACTACAGATGCCAAAGACCTCGTTCGCACCTGCTAGGGGTGCCGGTGAATGGGGAGGCAAAGTCACTTACCACCCACTCCGCTGTAGGTCATCGCCCTAGTATGGCCACTAGCCCACTAGGGCATGGACTTAATCAGAGCCTTTATAAGAGCAAAGGGTAATTTGAAGTTTGTGGTCATCGCCATCGAGTACTTCTCTAAATGGGTGGAAGCTGAAGCATTAACCTCAATAACCTCAAACGATATTTAGAAGTTCTTTTGACAGAACATAATTTTCTGCTTAGGAGTGCATAGACAGTTGACAATCGACAACGGCACCCAGTTCAACTCCGAGCCATTCAAACAATTCTATGAAGTTCTTGGACCACGGCTGTGTAAATCTACATACCTTTGAATAAAAGCCTCACACAGGCAAGCTTCATCATAAGGTAATATATATCCCTAGGGAAAACGGTTTGCACCTAGCACGGCCTCGAGCCTATTGAAATAACGATGGACACATCGTCATGACAATACGGCCTCAACGGTTCGGACTAGTGCGTACTCATTTTCGCTACCCGAAGCCATTGGCTCGGTGCGAGACAAATAAAGTGTAACATATCTATGAGTGCACCGCGCTCTGGTGTGAAGCCTGGAACCCAATGCTCAAGGGTAGCTCCCCTGAGTAAGGCTAATGGCACTGACTTCGGGTACCCTTGCAGACCCTAAAAAATTCAGTGTGATCCGCTCCACCCTTATCACTTCACAGAGCCTTCAGACCCCAAGCAATATAAAAAAGGGGGCCAGCTCTAAGTGAACAACTCAAGGCGTGCCCAACGGTCCCAAGCAACCAAGATCATGAAGCCTTGCTTCGGACTCCAAGTGAACAACTCGAGCCATACCCAACAGTCCCAAGTGACCAAGAACGTGAAGCCCTGCTTCAGAAATCAGCATACATCACAAATATGTGGAAGCACAGCACCAACGCATGAACAGTGCTCACAATACGCACGCAAGTTCGCTCTCGTTGTGAGCAAGGGGGAGAGCAGGTACACATGCATTTGCACTATGCTTCGATATAAATAAATACTAGGTACACTTCGAATACAACGGTGCAATAAAATAACCTTTATTCAAACGTATCTTGAATTACAAATGCAAAGTACCTTGACAAATGTACTCCAATTACAATAGAATCAATTACGATACAAGTCATGAATAAGCACTTTCAAGGCCTAGCATGAGCGTGGCCCCTAGTCAGCTCCAAATCACTCCCGGAGCTCCTGTCACTGTGCTGACTGCTTTGGCCCGAAGGGCTTCGCTTATGCTTCAAGCTGCCCTCGTGAGTAGGCGCGGGAGGTGGCGGCCCTCGTGAGGCTGGAGAAGTACGCTGCTACAGACGACGGTGTGCCTCATCGATGAGCTCTTGTGAAGCAGGCCCCCCTTGATTCTTCCATAAATCCTGAAGGGCTCGCCATGCTGTGCCTACCTCTAGAGTAGGGGAAAACATCCTCGGGCCTCTAAAGCCAAAGTCTGGCGCCGAACTTAGCCTCCGAAGATGAGTACAGCCAGAGTCATGAAGGGCCTACATAACGCTGTGAGCTACGACCCTCCCCGAAGTCTCTGTGAAGCTGGCCATGGACTTCTCTAGGGCCGAAGCCGCCTGCTTGAGGTATTTCACCCGAGAGCCCAAGGGCTCATTGACTCCAAAATTTGGAGCCCGGCTGACGGTCCCAAGGCAGGCCATCAACGCACGAAGCCCACCGATGGTCGCATCTAGTTCAGTCACAGACCTAGCATGCTTGCCTTCTAGCCTTCTAACGGTCCCTTCAAGCGTCGCCCTCTCATTCTTAAGCCCCTTGACTTCAGCCTTTAGGGTGGCCTCCATCGCAAGAAGCCTATTGGCCTTAGCCTCCGCTAGCCGCTGGTCTTTGCACTCTTGGCGCAGCCTTCTCTCCATCTCAGCAACCCGCTCCTCGGCTGCCAAGGCACGCTACCGAAGGTCCCACTCGGTGCGCTCGGTCTCACCTTCGCGCTAGCTAAACGTCCTCAATGTCGCCCTCATCAAAACAAGCACTTTCGAAAGAAATAAGTTAGACTAAAAAACAGACTAAGAAAAAAGAAACAACACAGCAAAGCACTCCATACCTGAGCTAGGGCACCCTCAATCGACAAAGATAGATTGCGATGATGATACCCCACAACCGTGGCCACCAGCTCACTCTGAGTAATATCTCTATGGGCTCGGATCTAAGGCTCCAGGAGCCTATCTAACACCCCTCCAGAGGAGAGATAGGCCTGTAGGAAGGAAACCCTCTGATCTGAGCCATCAGAGTCCCTGGCCTCGGAAGAGGACTGTATGTCCTATGAGGTCATGGGGCATGGGACGCCATTGTTGCTGCCTCCACCAATGTCTTCTTCAGGGGGCTCCTCTTTGGGGTCACCCTCTATGTGTTCCCCTTCGAGGTCACCCTCCGTGTGCTCCTCCTCGGAGTCACCCTCCGCGTGCTCTCTGTCAGGGTCATCCTCCGTATCATCGCCCTCGACCTCATCATCACCGCCCCACTACTGTGCATCATTAGCTGCGATGAAATCTGGTAAAATAAAATGTATACAAGTTATACCCAGAAGACGCTCAAAGAAATACATCAAAGGAAAAAGGTTCGAAGGGAGTTTACCGTCGAGGCAGGAGGAAGAGAAGGACACAAGGCCATATGAAAAATGGCCTCGATGTCCTCCATGTTAACCTCCGAAACACCCACCTCTGGTGACGCATCTGCCCCATGGGTTGGCTAGTCCATTCCTGGAGTCAGTGGACGGGAGTCCGATGTAGTGGGCACCGCTACATTCAGCGCCTGGACCTTTACCATCATCTCGTTTGGCTGTCAGCCTCGAAACAGGTGACGCCTCATGCTGGTGCCATGGCGACCGAGGTGAGGCCTCCACTTCATCATCCGCCCGCTTCTATTTTGAAGCCCCACCACCTGAAGACATGTCGGGCATCTCGGGGGTAATGCGAAGCTCCATCCACACTCGGTTGTACTGCTCCCACTCTCCAATGAGTGCGATGCACTTTGATTGTTCGGTGACAGTGGGGATCCCCATGATGTGCTCGGCTGCCTTCAAAGGAGTGAGCTTGACTCGAGCGACTGCATAAAGCAAACCGTCATTATTGAAGCCCTGTGTTGTAAAAAGAAAAGCAGAGTAAAATTCGAACAACTTACGTATGTCGTCCGAAGACAAAGTCTTCGGCTCCCTATCTACGGAGTCCGAGAACTCAATCGGCCACCTTGCCTTAAGCAGAGGGATCCTCAGCAAGATGAACTCCTCTACTAGATCCCTCATGCTCATGCGAGCAGTGACCAGTTTCAGAAGCTAGATGTGAGACTCCAAGGTTGGTCCGCTTGGCCCCCCTTCGGCATGGCGACGGTACGAGATGGGAGCGTTGGTGGAGCGAAGGTTGGCGTCGTCCCCGATCAATACGTAAAACCACTTTTACTCCCACTTCTTGTACCACCTCTCGTTGGAAGCCTTCACTGGGAAGCTATCCGAGAACTCATTCCAGAGCTAGAAGTTAACGCTCCCGAAGTCCAAGAGCTTCACGGTCTTGTCACTCTGAGGCCATCGCTTCGGTTGGCAATTGGCTTCATAAAGGGCCATGAAGATGTCTGCTCAGCCCTCGCACCCCTCTGCCCTCATGGCCTACTTGAAGATGGCCAACCTCGCCACCGTATTCAATGATAGTTGGGGGAGCTCGAGATGAAACATATGCAGCACCTCCCCTAGCAGTCGTGAGGCTGGAAGTCTGAGCCCTATCTCGAAGAAGGCTTTAAAAACAATGGTTTCATTGTCTTGAGGCACCGGAACCACTTCACCCTCTAGCAGGCATGCTTCGTAAGGTTGCTCAACCTTGTCATCACAAGCCTTTATCATGGACCCCATCGTGGATGAAGTCTTCATCAACTCGAAGGTTTGCTCTAGCTATTCCTTTGACAGGGGTCATAGGCCTTTCGGTCCTTGCGGCTTCGAGGTGGCTGCAGGAGCCTTCGCCACTGCTACGGCCACCACTTGTACTTCAACTGACGAAGATGCTACGGCGGTGCGAAGGCTAGGCTTAGACGACGTCTTCTTCATCATCTTGAACGGCTAGCAGGGGCTTCGAGCAAGGAAGGCTTCGAACGCTGAAGCGCGCGGGCTGAAGAGGCTAAAGCACTAAAGAGAGCCAAAGACTAAAAACTACGACTTGAGAGCGTGAAAATGAACCGTGGGCGGAGAGACGCTTATATAGGCGGTGAAAACTACCAGGCTCACCCCCTGGTGTGAAAATTCCTTACCGCATTTAAACCCTACACGGTCGCTGACATGTGGGGCCACGGTAAAAATAACGTCGCCGAAATAGTAGCGCGACGGTTCGGCTTCGAAATTTTGGCCGTTGCTGGCATCGTTTAGACTCTCGAGTGCGCATCCCATCAAGCCTACAAATGCATTAAATGTCCCTTAAAATACCATGTAGAAAAATTATTGATTTGTAGGTCAAGATCGAGGTGTTGAGATTTGGAGTACGGCTAAAATTCAAGGCGCATCCACCTCCTCCTACGAAGAGATAAATGTGAAGGGCTACTGTTAGGGGAATTAATTCCCGCTGTACTCAGGTAATCATCAAAGATTGATTAAGAGTCCGAACGACCCTTCGTCGGGCTAAGGCTTCGGTCTATGCCGTCAAAGCCCCCTCCGATGATAGAGCCCTCGACGATACTGCTTCGGAGGCCTCAAACCACTTCGAAGCCCGAAGTCCAAAACCGGGGGTATATGTCCCCTCCGACGGGACGTGTACTTTATAGCACTACATCAAGTATTTTACTATATTACCCCTACTTGTATTATACTGTGTATTACAACTATAGTCGGTTGTAAGTTGGGGTTATTACGTATTGCGCTCTACAGATTGTATCTATAAATACCTCCTCTTTACTGTTAGAGGGAGCCACGAAATACTTGGTATTACAGCAATACACATACTTCCGGACGTAAGGTGTTACTTTATTCGGAGGCCTGAACTGAACTCAAATATCTTTTCTAGATTCTAAGCCCTTTGAGACTTATTGAACCTGTTGTGTAATAATTCATTACACCAACATTAACGGTTACATTCTACATGAAGGTGAAAGTCATACATGAAAATATATTTTTTCATATGATTATAATGAGTGGACGACAGACTATAAAAATTGATTTCTACGATCATCCCCTCTGCCTCGTTGTCCATGTGTTTTTTTCTGACCCTAAGTTAAGTGAAAGGAATTTGCAGAAGCTTTTTTAATGTAGTGAACGATCCTGTTGGAGATAACATTGTACCACGGTAGAAACTAACCAGCCTCCACGATCGCGACAGGGAACAAGGGCTGCTGGTTGGTATAGCTCTAATTTTGAAATTTACGTTGGGTCTGAATTTATACAGTGTAATAAAATAGTTTAAAATTTTATTTTTAGTTTAAAATAAAAACTAGGTTGCTTAACTAAATACTCTCAATCCATTTACAGTTCTAGATTTAGGATTTCTTAAAACTAAGTTAGACTAGCGTAAAAAATTCTGAATCAAAAACTATACTAATCATAATCTAGTTCTAAATATTGAGGCTTGAACAGAGGTAACGAGACCGATGAGCTTGCTCCCGACTGTATGGGTGTCGTTTCTTCTCGTATCCAAATTACCCCGTACATGCTTGCGCAACATGTTGTTCTCTCGTTTTCTAGGAGAAGCTCCCCGAAAGCATCCGCCGCCAAACCCGATCGATCGATCGATCTTTCTGTCGATCTCATATAGAAACGTGTCAGTGTCTATCTACGGATGTACACCACGTCAACTTCACTTCTTACAGCAAAAAAGATCAACACGCCTCATGCCTGCCTCAACATCATTTCTTATGCCACAGACCACAGGTAGCGCAGAACTCTCTCTCTCTCTCTCTCTCTCTGTCGTAGTGCCTAGCTTCCACCCGCCGCTCAGGCGTTCGCGCCCCAACGGCGAGTAGTCGGCGAGTACGTCTTTCTTCTGATGCGCCGTGCCAAGGGCAAGCGCGAGCAGACAAAGGTCTCTTTCAGCCGGTGAGCGACCGATCAGTGCAACCAGACATGTACAGATCATTGCAGCTTTGACACTTCGCTCTTGATCATCTTCGTAATCTCGCTTATACAATAATAATGCTACTACTTGGCTACATGTTTATCATAAGATGAATACTGGAAAATAGATTGTTGGTGTAATAAATTATTACACAACAGGTTTAATGAGCCTCGAAGGCTTGGGACTTTAGAAGAAGTATTTAGATCCGGTTTAGGTCTCTGAATAGAGTAATACCCTACGTCTGGAAGTATGTGTATTTCTGTAAGATAAAATTTTCGTAGTCCCCTCTTCAGTAGTAAAGAAAGGTATTTATAGATATAATTTGTAGAGGGTAATACGTTATTACCCCTACTTACAACCGACTATGCCTGTAATACACAGTGTAAATACATGTAGTGGTAATGTAGTAAAACAATAAATGCAGTGCTGTAAAGTATATGTCCCGTCTGAAGGGATGTATACCCTCGGTATTGGGCTTCGGGCTCCGAAACGGTTTTAGGCCTTCGAGCCGGTATTTCTGAAGGCTTCACTCCGGTAGGCTTCGGGAGTCTTGACTTTGAGGATCTTCGAAGACTTCAAAGAACTTCATAGGCTTCGAAGACACGTAGATCGAAGGCTTCAGAACTCCGAAGGGTCGTACAGGCCCTTAGTTAATCCTTGATAACTTCTTGAGTACGGCGAAAAGTAATTCCCCCAACAGTAGCCCTTCGTATTTATCTCTTCGTTAGAAGGGGTGGATGCGCTTCGAGTTTTAGCTGTACTCTGAATTTTAACACCTCGACTTTTGACCTGCAAATCGAAGCCTTTGCATGCAACGGTATTAAAAAAGCATTTAATGTGCTTGTGCGCTTGACAGGACGCGTACTCGAGAGCCTAAGCGACGCCGTTAGTGGTCATATCTCTGAAGCCGAACCATCACACTACTATTTTGATGTAATCGTTTTGAACGTGGCCCCACATGTTAGTGACCGTGCGGTGTTAGAACGCGGTGAAAAAAATTTGTACCGGGGGCCGAGCCCGACAGTTTTCACCGTCTATATAAATCCCCTTGCGCCCACATCTCATTTTTATGCTTTCAAGTTACAGCTCTTAGCCTTTAGCTTTCTCACACGTTTTTAGCCGCCTCAGCCCACACACTTCGGCGCTCAAAGCCTCTTTGCTCGAAGCTCCCCGCTAGTTGTTTGAGATGACGATGAAAATGTCATCGAAGCCTAGCCCTCGCACCACTGCAGCATCTTCATCGATCGAAGTTCAGGCGGCAGCGGCAGCAGCGGTGAAAGTTCCTGCAGCTGCATCGAAGGCGCAAAAGCCAAAGGGGTTACGGCCTCCATCGAAGGGGAAGAAGGAGCAAACCTTTGAGTTGATGGAGTCCACATCTATGATGGACTCCATGATGAGTGCCTGCGAGGAGAGGGTGGAGCAGCCTTGCGAAGCTCGCCTGCCGAAGGGCGAGATAGTCCCATCGCCTCAGGACAACGAGACGGTTGTCTTCGAAGCCTTCTTCAAGGCTAGGATCGGGCTCCCTTCTTCGTGACTATTGGGGGAGGTGTTGAATATGTTCCACCTTGAGCTCCCTCAGCTGTCATCGAACACGGTGGCAAGGTTGGCCATCTTCGAGTGGACGCTGCGAGCCGAGGGGTGCGAGGGCCGAGCGGATGTCTTCGCTGCTCTTCACGAGGCCAATTGCAAATCGAAGCGACGGCCGCAGAGCGACAAGTCCATAAAGCTGCTGGGCTTTGGGAGCGTAAACTTCTAGCTCCGAGAAGAATACATGGACATCTTCCCAGCGAAGGCCTCGAACGAGAGGTGGTACACAAAGTGAGAGCGAAAGTGGTTCTATGTATTCGTTGGCGATGATGTCCACCTCTGCTCCACCAACTCCCCCATCGTGTACCGTCGCCACACCGAGGGGGCACTGGGAAGGCCAACGCTAGAGTCCCGCCTCTAGCTCCTAAAGCTAATCATAGCCCGAATGAGCATGAGGGACCTAGCAGAGTAATTCATCCTGCTAAGGATCCCTCCGCTCAAGGTAGGGTGGCTAGTCAAATTTAGGAACTCTACTGATGGGGAGCCGATGACTCTAGCTTCGGAGGATATCTATAAGATGAACGAGCCATAAGCACACTCTTTTTTGCACAATGTAGGGCTTCGGTCGCTAATGACTTCTTTTGTTGTAGTGGCTCGAGTCAAGCTCACCCCTTCGCAGGCAGTGAAGGTGGCTGAGTGGGTTGTTGGGGCCCCCACCGCCACCGAGCAGACGAAGTGCCTCACACTTGTTGGGAAGTGGGAGCGCTACAACCGAGTGTGGACGGGGCAGGACACCACCCCACCTAAACTGCCAGACCTGTCTTTGGGAGGTGGGGCATCGAAGAGGAAGCGGGCTACTGACGATGCAAAAGCCTCACCTCGGGCTTCATGGCAGCAGCGTGAGTTGTCACCCACTTCGAGGCAGACGACAGATGCTTCAGCTAAGGAGGCGGCCGATGTAATGGTGGAGGCCTAGGGACCAAACGAAGCGGTGCCTATGGCATCAGACCCCCAGCCCCTGACTCCGGGGAGAGACTAGTTGGTCCATGACGCAGACGCATTGCCGAGGGCCGACACTCCGGAGGTTACCTTAGCGGACGTGGAGGCCATTTTCCAACCGGTCCTATGTCCTCCGCTTTCGCCTGACCTCGAAGGTAAGTTCTCTTCGAACCTTGTCCCTCGAGATACCTTTTCAGAGCATTTCCTGCATATAACTCATATATATTTTACCTTTTCCAGACTTCATCGCCGATGATGATGCGCAACATCAAAGTGGCGATGACGAGGCTAGAGGCAAAAATATGGAGGAGGACTCCGACAGAGAGCGTACGGAGAGCAACTCCGAAAAGGGGCCTTCGGAGGGTGACCCCAAGGATGATGGAGACGATGGTGGAGATGGCCATGATGGCACCCTACACCCTGTGACCTCTCAAGACGTGCCTCATCGTTCGAGGCCGAGGACTCAGATGGTTCAGACCGGAGGGTTCCCTTCCTCCGGGCCTATCTTCCTTCAGGAGGGGCGCTGGATGGCCTCCTGAAGCCCTTCATGCAGACACACTGGGACATCACTCGAATTGAACTGGTGTCCATTGCTGTGGGGTAACACCATAGGGACCGATCCTCGTCAGCCGAGGGGGCCCTGGCTTAGGTATAGAGTGCTTCGAGTATGCCGTTTCTTTTCTCTTAGCTTATTTTCTGATTTTGCTTGCTCTTTTCGAAGGTGCTGGTCCTGATGAGGGCCGCGTCAAGGGCGCTCAGCCGGCACGAAGCTAAAGTTGAGCGCACCAAGTGAGACCTTCGGCAGCGTGCTTTGCCAGCTGAAGGGCGAGTTACCAAGTTGGAGGAGATGCTACGCCGGGAGCGTAAAGACTGGCAGCAAGCGGAGGCCGAGGCCCAAAGGTGCCTCGAATCGAAGGCCACCATAAAGGCCGAAATCAAAGGCCTTAAAGTTGAGAAGGCAAAGCTCGAGGGTAGTAGTTGCACTTGACGGGACCATCGAGAAGCTTTGAGAGTCGATAGCCCGTCTAGGAACTACGAGCCAGGCTCTGAATTTTCAGGCCGCCGAGCCCTTGGCTCTTCGGACAAAGTACCTTGAGCAGGCGGCCTCCGCCCTCGAGAAGACCATGGGTGGCTTTGCGGAGACCTCGGGAAGGGTAGCGGCTCAGAGCGTCATGCAAGCCCTTCACAACTTTGGCTGCAACCACCTTAGGCGGCTAGCCTCGGTGCAAGACTAACGCTTCGGGGGCCCGAGGATGTTTTCTCTGGCAGCAGTGGTAGGTGCAGCATGGAGGGCCTTTCAAGACATATGGAGGGATCAAGGAGGGCCTGCTTCACAGGAGCTCATCGATGAGGACCACTGTTGTACTCAGCAGCGCTCTTCACCGGCTCTGCAGGTGCCGCCATCTCCTGTGCTTGCCCACCCCGAGGTTTAGATTCTAGGTCTTTATAAATGCTTTGATGCAAATGTAATTGGCCTCAAAATCTTTAATGAAAATGAAAGTATTTCATACTTGTGCCTAGGATCGTGTTGTGAATTCTAAGGGTGACGTCGAAGTACTCAAAGCCACTGAAGCCCTTCACCACAAATGGGTAATTTTTGAATTAGCTAGGTCCGAAGGCCATTCACGTTTTAAACTCCCTCGAGGACCTAACGACGAAGTGTTGGCCAAAGTGGCTGACGAGCTTTTGGCTTCGATTAAGATGGAGCCTGTTCAGAGTTCATCATCTTCGTTAGATTTAACCGATTTTGATGGAGCGGTGTCCGAACTTGGAGGGAATCAACCTCCTCATCAACTGGAGGGGGCTGTGGTAGAAGAATTGGACTTCTCAGCCTTTGACGCTCAGCCTCAAATACTTCATTCATGGGCCGACCTTCAAGAAGAGAGGAGAAACAAGAAACCTTCAAAGCTAGGTCCTAATCAACTTTAGAGTTCAGAGATATAGTGTTGTATCAAATTACACTAACAGTTTCCTACTTAACAATAGGGTGTTTAGAGACTTTAGAACATACTACGATAAAGTTCAATCCAATTCATCTAGCAACGCTTGCTTTGCAAAGTGAGTAGTTCCAACAATACCAACACGATATAATTATGTAATAAACAACACTATATTGTAGAGATTATTAATTGTATTTATATGAAATACAAATGCAGACTTGCGACAAACTATCCATACAGGAGCTGTGGATATAAAATTTGTCAAAAGGTTCATTGAAGAGAGATGGGCATACTTGGCAACGGTTGTGGTTTGAGTGCTGGTAGTTGCCGTATTGTGGGTGCGTGCTATGGTGTTTGTAGTGGTCGCCTGGTATCCTTGGGGATCCGGCCTTGGCTTCATACTACTGAATGGCCTTGCCATGACAGCCTTGTGTGGTTATTTTCTTCTCTGGATTCCTAGTTTTGCGACCAGATGGTTGAATGTTGTAATCTTTGCTTCCTCCCTTAATCCAGAACAGAGATATGCTTATGATATTATATTATCATCCGTTAACAGTAATAGTAGAGGCATATTTTTTGTTGATGGCCTAGGAGGAACTGGAAAGACGTTTTTGTACAAAGCTTTATTAGCAAAAGTCCGTAGTGATGGAAAGATAGCTATTGCTACTGCAACATCTGGTGTTGCTACCTCTATCATGCCTGGAGGTAGGACTGCACATTCAAGATTTAAGATACCACTGAGCATAGAAGATGATGCGGTGTGTAACTTCACCAAGCAAAGTGGTACTGCAAAGCTTCTTCAAATGGCTTTACTTATATTATGGGATGAAGCCTCCATGATGAAAAGGCAGGCAATTGAGGCATTAGACGAGAGCATGAGAGACATCATGGAAAAGCCTAATGTACCATTTAGAGGAAAGACGGTGGTTTTTGGAGGTGACTTTAGGCAGGTTCTTCCAGTTATACGAAAGGGGAATAGGGCTCAAATTGTAAATGCAACTTTACATAGATCTTACCTTTGGGACAACATGCAGCAACTGAGGCTTGTTTGTATTATGAGGGCTCAATCAGATCAATGGTTTTCAGACTATCTGCTGCGAATTGGCAATGGCATTAAAGAGACCATCGAAGACGACTATGTAAATTTACCTGACGAGATATGTGTACCCTACTCTGGGGCAGAATCAGACATTGATGGTCTTATTGATATGGTCTTTCCAATGTTAGATACAAACATGACTAATGCGGACTACATCACATCTCGAGCTATTTTGTCAACGAGGAATGAGAACGTTGATGCCATAAACATGAAGCTTATTGAACGTTTTCCTGGTGACGAGATGACATATCACAGCCATGACCGAGCAGTCGATGATCCATGCAACCATTATCCACCTGAGTTCCTGAATTCTTTAACGCCAAATGGGCTACCTCCACATATATTAAAGCTAAAGGTTAATTGCCCTGTGATTTTGCTCAGAAATCTTGACCCAGCCAATGGTCTGTGTAATGGGATCAGGTTGATAGTCCGAGCATTTCAAAGGAACACGGTTGATGCTGAAATTGTGTTAGGATAGCATGCTGGTAAGAGAGTCTTCCTTCCACGTATACCTTTGTGCCCGTCCAATGATGAAATGTTCCCCTTCAAGTTTAAGAGGAATCAAATCCCTATTAGAGTGAGTTTTGCGATGACAATCAATAAAGCACAAGGTCAAACAATACCACATGTTGGAATCTACCTCCCTAATCCGGTGTTCTCCCATGACAGTTATATATAGCTCTGTCATGAGCGACTTCTCGTAGCAACATTAAAATATTCGCTGCTTCAGAAAAAAATGGGGATATCAATTCAACAAGCACGCTAACCAAGAATATCGTCTACAAGGAAGTGCTCACTGTATAGATAAAAGAAGTATGTGCTCACTGTGTAGTTATCTTATACAATTTCATGCCACATTTATAATTACAAAGATGTAATAGCACTTGTAATTAGTAAAGATGGTTCTGTGTATTTTTTTATGAGTAATAGCTAATGTTAATACATATAATTGACTCTCTATCTATGATTTGTTTCGGACAATAATATATCACTTTGCTTCTTATCATCGCAGCATTACTAAGCATGTGTTTAATAAATATCATGCTCTAAATATATGTTTGCCATTAAAAATAAGACTCCGTTGCAAAGCACGGACACCTTACTAGGATTGTATATAGTCTGAAGGGACCCCGATCGATTTGATTGGAGTACTATGAGTGGGCCTTCCTATTTATTTCCCAGTTTGCCTGGTGTGAGAACACTCCATAGTACGAGGTGCCCTGGCTATATGAGGTTGGGCTTCACCTTCGGGTTATACCAGACCTTCGTTTGTGCTTTGTACTTCGATAGATTAGCAGCAACCTTTAGCCTCGTCTCTTCTTGAAGGTCTAGGGATGCTTCCCTTTTGGAGTTATCCTTTGGCAACTGAGTGTGCAGTGACCCCTCTTTTAATTCTGTGGCTGTCATGGCTTCGTCTCCAAATAACAGGCAGAAGGGTGTGAATCCTGTTGATTAGGTATGCGTAGTCCGAATGGACCATATAATCTTTGGCAATTCTTTGGCCCATAGCCATTTTGCGAGGCCCACGATCCGACGATTGAGGCCTAACAAGATATTGCCGTTGGCTCTTTCAATAGCTCCATTAGACTGCGGGTGTCAGACTACGGCGAAGCACAATTTGATGCCGAGCCCTTTGTAGAATTCCCAGAATGGCTCGGAGTCAAATTGAGTGCCGTTATTGATCGTCAACTGCCTGGGTACTCCGAAGCGGCAAATTATGTTTTGCCAAAAGAACTTCTGGATATTATTCGAAGTTATTGCGGTTAATTCTTTGGCTTCCACCCACTTAGAGAAGTACTCGATAGCGACGACCGCGAACTTTAAATTGCCCTTCGCTCTTGGGAAGGCTCCGATCAGGTCCATGCCCCAGCGCACTAGAGGCCACACCGGAGCAATGACCTACAACGGAGTAGGTGGTAGGAGGCTTCATTGACCCATCCACTGGCACCCCTGGCAGATTCGGACGAAGGCCACGGCATCTGCAATTATAGTGGGCCAGTAAAGCCCTTAGCGGAGTGTCTTTCTAGCAAGAGCTCGACGTGCTAAATGGCTTCCACACAGCCCTTCGTGAATCTCTCTGAGTGTGTCTTGGACTTTGTCTCTAGAGATGCAATGGAGTAGTGGGGCACACACTCTTGATTTGTATAGTTGATCATTTATTATATGACAATTCTGGACCATGTACTTCATCCTTCACAATTTGGGGCCTTCTAGGAGGTCCACTTCGTCTTTCAACATTGCTATAATGGGACTTCGCCAGTCATCCGTCTGCACACACAGTACCTTGGCCGCTTCTAGCGTTGGTGTGGATGGCGCAGTTAGTACTTTGTAAAATACTCCAACTGCAGGCTCTTGGCTTCCGGCTGCTGCTTTGGCTAAGGTATCGGCTTGCTGATTTTCAGCTCTCGGGATGCTCTGAATTGAGATTCCCTTAAATGCTAACTCTGCCTTGCGCACTTCGGCCAAGTATCCTGTGAGATCGGGGTGCTAAACCTAAAAACTGTTGTTGACATGGCCTGCGATAACCTGTGAGTCTGTCTTTATAATGAGCCTTGTGGCGCCAAGCGCTCGTGCTTTTCGAAGGCCTAACAACACGTCTTCGTATTCGACCACATTATTTATAGCTTTAAAATTTAACCTTACAAAATACAAGGTCTTCTAGCCAGAGGGAGAAATTATTATGGCTCCGGCACCCGCACCGGAGGCCTGATAAGCTCCATCTAAATAAATAGTCCAAATGCCCTTGCACGGTGCTTCGGGCTGCCATGCTGCTGGAGGGGTCAACTCTGCAACAAAATCCACCAGGATCTGAGATTTGATTGCGGTTCGTGCGGTAAAAGTGATCCTGAAGGGTGCAAGCTCGACGCCCCACTTCCCAATGAGTCCTTATTGCGGAGCATATCTCCGAGCGGGTATGACGTTGGCATAATAATATTGTGTGCTAGAAAATAGTGCCGAAGCTTCCTCAAGGCCATAACGAGGGAATAGGTAATTTTCTCCAGCTTCGTATACCTCATTTTTGCTCCAGACAAGGCTTCAATGACGAAGTATATTAGCCTTTGAACCAACTTGCCTTCGATGTCAGCTTCGTGGACTAGCACTGCGCTGACAGCAAAGACTGTTGCTGCAAGGTACAACTGTAGTTCTTCCTTGGGAAGCGGAGTGGTGAGAGTAGCCAAATTTGCAAGGTACAATTTTAAGTCGCCGAAGCTTGCTTGCCACTCGGGGGTCCATACGAAGTCTTCGGAGCCCTTAAGCGCTTTAAAGATAGGCAGTCTTCATTTGGCCGAGCGCGTGAGGAACCTACTTAAAGCAGCGAGGCGGCCTGCAAGCTTTTGAACCTGCTTTAAATTCTTCGGAGGTTCCATTCATTGCAATGCGCTGATTTGCGTGGGGCTGGCTTTGATCCCTCGACTCAAAACTAGATACCCCAGCAATTTTCTGGCTCAGGCTCTGAATACGCATTTTTCTGGATTTAGCCGGATTCCAACCCTTCGTAAGCTTTCGAAGGTCTCGGATAAATCCTTGTTGTGCACATTTTTCTTGGCGCTTTTTATTATAATGTCGTCCATATAGGCTTCAACATTCCTTCCTAGCTAATGGCCCAAGGCCTTCGCAATTAATCTAGAGAAGGTAGCCCTAGTATTTCGTAGGCTGAAGGGTATTCGTACATAACAATATACCCCCGAAGGGGTGACAAAACTTATCTTCTCTTGATCCTCTTGTTTGAGCCATACTTGATGGTAGCCAGAGTATACATCAAGGAAGCTTAGCAACTTGGAGTCCGCAGTGGAGTCTACGAGCTGGTCGATGTGAGGCATAGGGTAGGGGTCATGGGAGCATGCTTTTATTTAATGAAGTGTAGTCGATACGCATATGCCATTTTTTCGTGTTCTTTTTTACAAAAACCAGGTTCGATAGCCACTCCGAATGGCTAACCTCTCGGATGATCCCGGCACGAAGTAGCTTCTTCACCTCGACTTTAGTGAGGCTTGCTCTTTCGATTGACAACTTACGGAGGCCTTGTCATACTGGACGAGCTCGAGGTTTCACTAGCAAGGAGTGCTCAATAAAGCTTCGATCTACTCCTGGGATGTCTTCATCAGTCCATGCGAAGACATCGAGGTTAGATCTTATGGTTCCCTCAAGTGAAGATAACTCTTCAGGGCTCAAGTCACTTCCAAATTTTAGAGGGTATTCGAGCCCCCCTTTGACGATAACCCAGGTGACTACTTCCCCATTGGGCTAAGCTTTGATAGATGGCCCTCAATGGTCTTCTAGAAGTGCGCTGACTTCATCTTGTGCTTGTACGGAGTGTATTTGCTGGGCGTCGAGGGGTGTGGTGTGGCCATACTCAGCCCTCCCCGCCACGCTTTGGTCTCCAGACACTGTAAGGACCCCTCTTGAGTTGGAATCTTGATACACAAATAATTGTGATGTGCGACTGCTCCAAACTAGTTCAGAGTCCCTCTTCCGAGTATAGCGTTGTAGGCGTATGGGGCGTCGACGACATCAAAGATGATTTCTTCTGCACGCGTGAGGTTGCCTTCGCCGAAAGTAACCTCGAGGACTATCTGGCTTATTGCTTTGAGCGGTGGCCCATTGAACCCCTGCAGTGGCCTAGCCACCGAAAGGAGATGCTTCCTAGGGATGCACAGCTGGTCAAAGGCATGAGCGAAAATAATGTCTACGGAGCTGCCCCCATCGATGAGCACACGCTGCACTTCAGTACCGGCAATGTCGGTGGAGATGATGAGGAGGTCCGCGTGTGGGAACTTGATGTCAACTGCGTCTTCAGTGGTGAAGGAGATCGGCACGTGAGCCCACTCTAGCATTGTCGTGGCCAAGGATGAGGTTCCGATTTGTCCCACTTTGTGGACATACTCGAGTCTCTACCTCTTGGATAGATTCCCAAGTGCTCCGCTATCGGAGATCAGGAGCACTACTCGCTTCGGGGGTCCTGGTGCGTTCTCGATCTTCTGGGGCGGCATAGCATTTGCCGCCGGGACTTGAAGTTGTACTTTGTTCGGCTCAGCATGGGCTATGGCCTGAACTTGTTCTGGGTAGGCGGCTTTGGGGGCTCAAGCTGTCGTTCCTCAGCCAGCAGTCTGCTCAAGGTAATCGCCCCGTAGGGCTAAAATGGCCTTGCAGGTGTAAGTGTTGTGGCTGTGGTTGGCTCCATACACATTGCAGAATAAATTTTGACCTAGGGCGAGTGGTTCGGCTACTGGCCTCAGCCCGGTGCCTCAGCCCCATCCCTGGGCTTGCTAGAACTTTAGGGGTTAGGGCCTGGCAATGTTCAACACTTCACTTCAGAAGTGCTTTTTGCTTCTTTTGGATTCGGGGGCCCTGGCTTCCACGTAGGCTGGCTTCGGTGGACTTGGAGCTCAT
>KE372852.1:52139-69437 GCA_000418225.1 Zizania latifolia | reverse complement strand
ATGACATATTGTTGATCAAAAATAAAATACCTATGCTGCAGTCTGTTAAGTCTTCATAGAAAAATAGTTTCTCCATGAATGACTTAGGAGAAGCAACATATATTCTAGGTATCAAGATCTATAGAGATAGATCAAGGATGCTAATTAGATTAAGCCAGGATACATAAAAGCTGTGAATAAAATAAAAGGGAAAAAAGGATTTCCAATAAAAGGATAATGAAGTTTTTCTTTAAGGAAAAGAAAGAGTTTTGGGAATAAAATTTTGAGGAAGAAATTTTTGCAAATAAAATGTTACTAGAAATTTTTGTAAAAGTCTCTAAAAATGTAAAGAGTTTTCAAGGATTTTTCTAGATTTTTTCTGAGCAAAAATGTATTTTTCTAAAATTTTGGAGCCTTTTCTAAAAAGAAAAAGAAATAGATAATCGAATTTTAAAATAAAAATCAAATTCCCTCTAGGCTGACTTCCACCGACCCATTCCCGTGCGCTCATCCCCACTGGCCTGCTCCACCCGCGCCGCGCTAGCCCAGCAGCGCCGTAGGCCCATCCCCGCACCGAGCCACTGACATTTGGGTCCCACCTATCAGGCCAACACTTCCTCGCGCTACGCCATGACCATGCCCTAGCCATTGCAGTCGCCATGCAATCTACCATCACCGTTGCCTAGGGCCCAATCTGAGCCGACCGTTCGCACCGCCGCACCTTATCGACCTTTTCCCCCAGCAAATTGGGCCCAGCCCATGCCCGCAACCACCTCGCCTGCACCTGTCGCTCCACACTGGCCACGCCGCCATTACCGCCATCATAGCTGCCTCAGACTCCTCCGGCCGCCCTATAAAAAGGACCCCTAGGAGCTTCGCCGCCTCCTCCACCGCCTAGCCCGAGCCCTAGCACCGCCAGTCACCATCGTGCCATGCACCCGTGCTCCACCACCTTAGCTCGCTTACAGTCATCGCTTGTCGTCGCTTCGGTCGCCGTCTGTCACCGTCGACCCCTCCACCAGCTCCGCCCACCGTGGCTACCTCGCCACCATCGACCTGAGGAGTTCCACCGCTCCTCTCTACCGCTGGCCGTTTCCCATCGCCATCGCTTGCCATCGACCTCGCTGGTGAGTTCACCGTCCCTCGCTGGTTTGATTCTTGTGCTCACCGCCAGCCGCCACGCCGCCGATCGGTGGCGACCATCGGGTCTAGTGTCGCCGCCGCTCGCCGCCCCTGGCGTGGCGCCGACATGGCCACCACGTTTGTGCGACATCTGTGCCACGTCAGCCGCCCCCACTCGCATGGCTTCCACATGGTTACCTTGTGGTCTTACCTGCGCGCATGTATATCCATACCCCACTAACACAATAATTCATATGTTCCTTTAGAAAAATAATTTGGTATTACGTCATAAATCAATTTTATTTTCAGAAATTCAGAATAATGTTCCAAACTTCAAACATTCAGAACTAACTCATATGAACTCCAAATTTAACCATTCAAATTGCATAATTTTTCTAAAATTGAGCTCTACCTAATACAAAAATGTTCACATAGTGAATGGTTGATCTTATGTACTATTTTTAATTGTTTGTACTCTTTTGTAATGTCGTTTAGTCTCTGAAGCCCTCGAAGAGTCTGTATACGTTGAGGAAGCACCCATTTTCATCCCTATTCAGCAAGGCAAGTTGTTCATGTCTTACTATTGATCATGTTGAACCCATGTTTCAAAGCTATTATTCTTTCAAAAGTGCATTTACTTTTGAATGTCATGGGAAATGGGAAATAGCCTGCTTGTATTGCCTCCAATTGTTAATTACCTACTCCTTGTCTACCTTGGGACTAATAATTTGACCAGTATGAATCTTTATTATGATTTATCTAGAATGCTTAGGATTACTTAGCCCTACTTAGAAACTAGAATCACATTCATCATGCTCACTAATTCCACTTACATGTTAATGTTGGCTTATATGATTACTTATTGATTAGTGAACTAGTTCATGAGTAAATTCTACTAAAACTTGACTAAGGTGGGTTATAAGTACATGATTTTGCTAATCGTACTCACGACACTTAAGGACCGGTTCACGGGCCACTGTTGCACTATAAAACAGCACTTACCATAAGCTAGCATGGGTAATGGTCTGACCTATAACCTGGAGATCCCAAGTGGATCATCGAGACGGCCAGCAGCCCTACACTCTTCAAAGTCTCTGCTATTGCGAATGGGGAGCGCTAAGGGTATATCGGATAGATGGTAGCCTAGGATGTGAAGCTTGGATGATCTAGGTGAAAGGGTCTTATAATAGCTCTTTTCTAAGGTACCTTGGTGGTATTGAGGCGCATGGTAACATGTTGTAGGGTTGTGTCTTGTATGTAAAGTTGTGCACCTCTGATCAGAGTAAAACTATTCGAATAGCCATGTCCACGGTCAAGGGCGAGTAATGCAATGTCTTTCATGATTAGTCCCACTGTTACTTAATTAACTAGATGTTACTTTTTGTTTTACCTGGTTGCTCTATTTTAGAGTAGTAAGGTTGGTTTTTGGGCCTAATAATTTTGGGTAAGAGTTATTCAGTGATTGGATAATATTGTTTTTAAGGCCCCAACTTAATTAGAATTACTCTTTAAATTCTACCTCTCTTTACTGCTATTTTTACGCAAAATAGCCCTATTATGTTACCCTTTGTTATCCCTGTGCATTATTATTATTTCGCTTGGATGACTTGTTGAGTATTCAAAATACTCTCCCTTACATTTTCCCACCATCAGAAGAGGAGTTCGCTAGCAAAGATGAAAGTGGTGTCTTTTGAGCTAGGCCTAGTCAAGTCTGCCTGTAGAGTGGAGTCATCGCTGTGTCAGTAAAGTTTCGTTTAGGAGTTATTTATTATTGTTATTAGTGTTTTGAGGTTCCAATGCCACCTCCGTAATAATATACTTTATTTATGCCATCGTGAATAATTATGCTTTTGATTTCCAATAAATTGTCTATTGTGTGCCTCGGCTGATTCCTAGACGAGTGTACTTTCTGCACAATAAATCGCAAGAAAATGGTTGGAATTTTTGGTTGTGACAAGTTGGTATCAGAGCTACCTTGACTGTAGGAATGGCCAAATGGTTTAACCTTAGGAGCTGAAAACTATTTTTCTAATTATACTCCTCTCTTCTCTTCAAAAAAGTGCTTCTTTTCTAGAAAAGTGGTGCTGATTTTATTTTATTTTATTATTTCTAGATGTCTTCGGAAGGATCCTAGCACCAGAGGTGCTTCAGAATGAAGGGTTTTGTTAAGGAGTTGAAGCATATGGTATTTTTCTGTTGATAGCAAGAGATTCCTACAAATGCCCAAGTCAGATCAATTATCTCTAGAAATGTAGAAGTGGCTGTCTCTATCATGAGTGAGGCGAAGACTATCCCATCAGTGATAGTTGAAGCAGAAGAAAAGAATTTTAGCCATGCCTGTCAAGAAGCTGCCTACTCTGCAATTGGAGAACTTCGAGAGCGTTATACAGGCAAGTTGTCGGAGTCAGAGTACAAGTATCACCCAAGGAAGACGTATCGAGATGACTATGCAGAGTATCCACCCAATGATGAAGAGGACAGTCACTACCACAAAACAGTCTTTAGTGACAGAGCTTTACTGATGAATAAATGAAACGCGTCACTAATACACTTTTAGTGACGAAGCATTTTTGAACACGTCAGTGATATTGCCTTATTAGTGATGGGTCATAATGTGACCCGTCACTAAATAGGGACACCCCCATTAGTGATGGGTTGAATTACCACCCGTCACTAATGGGTCGAAGAATACGTGATGGGAGGCAACTATCGCCCATTACTACTTATCCAGTGATGGGCGATAGTTTTTGCCTGTCACTAATAGCTAGATCATTAGTGAAGGGTGGAAACTATCGCTCGTCACTGCTGATGTGTATAAATAGGCGGGCGCCAACATAATGCTTTTATATCACGCAGAACCCTAAACCCTAGCGGCCACGTGTTCTTCTCCACCGTCGTTCCGCTGTCGCGCTCCACGCGTTTCGTCGTCGTTCTCCTCCGCCGTCGTGGCCTCCATCCCGGCTTGGCCTCCTCCACCGATCTCCATCCTGTCATGGCCTCCTCCGCCGATCTCCTCTTCTGTCGCCAACCCTCCTTATCGCTGCCTCGTCTCATGCATCTTTCTCGTAAGGTCCTCCTCCTCCTACTCCTACTCCTCCATGGTGGCTAAGATTTGTTGCTTTATAAATATATATGTTGTTTTGTGAATATATATATTGCTTTATGAATATGTTACTTTGTGAATAGCTCAAAGAAGACAAGGCTATTAGTGTGAGGATGTGTGTGTGACATTTAGGCTCTTTTTTTGGTTTTGCCAAGCTTGTTAATGTAATGATGTTATATTACATGCTACTAGTATTGTTTAGTTGTCACACATAATATTCAGTTTTGTTTATTAGGGTTTATGCAAGTATTATTGTACTTTTTTCATCGTTGTCAAATATAACATGAATTAGGGACATGGCTTTCGGTAGTAGGCGGATCCCTATGGTACTGACTTATATTCTTGACAGTTGCCTCCTAAAGATCAATCATTACGTTTACGGTGGACGTCACTAGGTTTATATATTGTACATTGCATATTCTATTTATGTGGTAATAAAACTAACGAACTGATGCGATATTATCTTACTGTTATAGTTTTTAACAAAAAACTTTGGCGATATCAATAACATTCACGCTGATGACAGCCTTAAGATATTAACAAAAGATGTGTATACTAGTAAGATTGAGGTTGCGAGCTGTGGAGGCAGGGTATGCCTCCACAAAGGGTGGCCCACATTTAGTAAAATAGCCGGCTTAACAGAAGAGGACTATGTGGTACTAATAATGAGACAGGCCCTATTGTCTGTTACGGCCAAATTTTACAATAACTTTGGTGATGAGAAGACCGCAATAGCCATAAAAATAGAGGACAACGATAACGGTATCTATATCAAACTAACATTACTTACTAGACATGCATATTTTGTTTATGTACTTAAATTGGTTTTTTAATGGAAGGTGAGGATCCTAGCAATGCTGCGAAGAAGAAGGGGAAGCAGATTGCCAGGGACGTCGACACTGACCAAATGGACCAATTGAAGAACATATGTTATTTTAGCAATCCAACAGATATAACTCTAGCAAGGAAGGCTCTCCTGCAAGATATCTCGGTAGGTTTATCCTCTAAGACTCGGTTATAACTCAATCATCAACAAGAAGTCAGTGGTAAGCTCTTTGCACATGTCGGTGGTTAACTCGATCATCTAGGCAGTTGGCCTTGTCTAACTAGCTTTGTTTAAATTTTATTATAATAGTACTTTTAAAGACATTACTGTGAGAAGTACATCACACCTCACCTACACCAGCAGACCACCGAGATTCAAGTGGCAGCAGCAAGTACTGAGGCAGTCCCAATTGCGGTACATAAATCCACGGATGGACGGTGCTACCTAACTACTGGTTTTAGCCAATTTCTTCGAGATAACACGTTAGAAGTTGGCACAGTATACGCTTTCTATTTCAATATCAACAATGGTGCAATTGAGGCTATCATGTATGTGGTGTAAACTTAGGGTATGATGTCTTGCTATCCATCTTCTTTTTTGCACTAATAACCATTATATTGTGCATATTATACTAATTCTTATTTCTTCAGGGAGAAGGAGTATAGGAAGCGAACTCAGAGTGGAACTCAGAGTGTATATTATACTAATTCTTATTTCTTATTTCTTATTATATTTCCGCAATCAGCTAGACAAGTATGCAAACTGCAAAAAATTCATTTATGGATTAAAACATGCATCTCAGAGTGGAAATATTTGTTTTGATGATATGATCGAAGGGTTTGGTTTCACCAAAAATAAAGAAGAGCCTTGTGTTTAGAAGAAGGCTAGTGGAAGTGCACATGTATTTCTGATCTTATATGTAGATGACATATTGTTGATCAAAAATAAAATACCTATGCTGCAGTCTGTTAAGTCTTCATAGAAAAATAGTTTCTCCATGAATGACTTAGGAGAAGCAGCATACATTCTAGGTATCAAGATCTATAGAGATAGATCAAGGAGGCTAATTGGATTAAGCCAGGATACATAAAAGCTGTGAATAAAATAAAAGGAAAAAATGATTTCCAATAAAAGGAAAATGAAAATTTTCTTTAAGGAAAAGAAAGAGTTTTGGGAATAAAATTTTGAGGAAGAAAATTTTGCAAATAAAATATTGCTAGACACTTTTGTAAAAGTCTCTAAAAATGTAAAGAGTTTTTTCAAGAATTTTTCTAGAATTTTTCTGAGCTAAAATGTATTTTTTTGAATTTTTGGCGCCTTTTCTAAAAAGAAAAAGAAATAGAAAATTGAATTTTAAAATAAAAGCCGAATTCCCTCCTCTAGGTTGACTCCCGCCAGCCTATTCCCACGTGCATGCCCCCGCTGGCCTGCTCCGCTCGCACCGCGCCAGCCCAGCAGCGCCGTAGGCCCATCCCCGTGCCCGGCCACTAACAGTTGGGTCCCACCTATCAAGCCATCCCCTTCCACGCGTCATGTCGTGCCCACGCCCTAGCCGTCACCGTCACCACGCAATCTGCTGCTGCCGTTGCCCTGGTCCCAATTCGAGCTCACCATTGGCACCGCCGTACCTCGCCGGCCTTTTCCCCCAGCAAATCGGGCATGGCCCATGCCCGTAACTGACTCACCCACAGCCGCCGCTCTGCACTGGCCATGCCACCATTGCTGCTGCCATAGCTACCTCGGACACCTTCGGTCACCCTATAAAAAGGACCCTCAGGAGCTCCGCCACCCCTCCACCCTCTAGCCTGAGCCCTAGTGCCATCAGTTGCCGTCGCGCTGTGCGCCCGTGCTCCGCCAGCTTTGCTCGCTTCCAGCCACCGCTCACCATCGCTCTGGTCACCGTTAGTCACCGCCGACCCCTACGCCAGCTCCATCGCCGTCCACTGGTCCCCGGCCACTCCTCCGCTGAGCCCGCCGCCCGCCGGGGCTGCCTCGCTACCGTCGACCCGAGGAGTTCCGCCGCTCCTCTCCGTCATCGGTCGTTTGTCGTCGCCACCGCTCACCATCGACCTCACCGGTGAGTTCATCGTCCCTCGCTAGATCGATTCCTATGCTCGCCGCTGCCTATCATGCTACTGATCACCGGTGACCATCGGGTCTAGTGCCGCTACCACTCACCGTCCCCGGCGTGGCACCGACGTGGCCGACACGTCTGCGCCGCGTTAGCCGCCCCCGCTCGCATGGCTGCCACATGGTTACCACATAGCCTCACCTGTGCACGCACATATCCATACCCCGCTGATGCAATAATTCATATTTTTCTTTAGAAAAATAATTCGGTATTACGTCAGAAATCGATTTTATTTTCAGAAAATATAGAATAGTCTTCCAAACTTCAAAAATTTATAACTAATTAATCTGAACTCCAAATTTAACCATTCAAATTGCATAATTTTTCTAAAATTGAGCTCAGACTAATAAAATTATGTTCACATAGATAATGGTTGATCTTATGTACTGTTTTTAATTGTTTGTACTCTTTTGTAATGTCATTTAGTCTCTGAAGCCCCCAAAGAGCATGTATACATTGAGGAAGCGCCCATTTTCATCCCTGTTCAGCAAGGCAAGTTGTTCATGTCTTACTACTGATCATGTTGAACCCATGTTTCAAAGCTATTATTCTTTCAAAAGTACATTTACTTTCGAATGTCATGCAAAATGGAAAATAGCCTGCTTGTATTACCTCCTATTGTTAATTACCTACTCCTTGTCTACCTTGGGACTAAAAATTTAACCCATAGGAATCTTTATTATGATTTATCTGGAATGCTTAGGATTGCTTAGCCCTGCTTAGAAACTAGAATCACATTCATGTTGCTCACTAATACCACTTACATGTTAATGTTGGCTTATATGATTACTTGTTGATTAGTGAACTGGTTCGTGAAATAATTCCACTAAAACTTGACTAAGGTGGGTTATGAGTACATGGTTTTGCTAGTTGTACTCATGACACTTAAGGACCGGTTCACAAGCCACTGTTGCACTTCAAAATAGCACTTACCACAAGCTAACATGGGTAATGGTCTGACCTATAACCTAGAGATCCCAAGTGGAGCATCGAGACGGCCGGTAGCCCTGCACTCTTTGAAGTCTCTGCTATTGTGGATGGAGAGTGCCAGTGGTATATTGGATAGATGGTAGCCTAGAGTGTGAAGCTTGGAGGATCTAGGTTAAATGTTCTTATCACTGCTCTTTTCCGAGGTACTGTGGTGGTATAGAGGTGCATGGTGACATGTTGTAGGTCTGTGTCTTATGGGTAAAGTTGTGCAGCTTTAATCAGAGTAGAACTATTCGAATAGCCATGCCCACGGTCAAGGGTGAGCAATGTAATGTCTTTCATGATTACTCCCACTGTTATTTAATTAACGAGATGTTAGTTTCTGTTTTACCTGGTTAGCTCTGTTTTATAGTAAGGTTGGTTTTTGGGCCTGATGACTTTAGGTAAGAGTTATTCGGTGATTGGATAATATTGTTTTTAAGGCTCAAACATAATTAGAATTGCTCTTTAAATTCCACCTCTCTTCACTGCTGTTTTTACGCAAAATAGCCTTATTATGCCACTCTTTGTTACCCCTGTGCATTATTATTGTTTCGCTTGGATGACTTGCTGAGTATTCAAAATACTCACCCTTGCATTTCGCCACCATCAGAAGAGGAGTTCGCCAACGAAGATGAAGGTGGTGCCTTTTAAGCAAGGCCCAGTCAAGTCTGTCTATAGAGTGGAGTCGCCACTACGTCAATAAAGTTTTGTTTAGGAGTTATCTATTATTGTCATTAGTGTTTTGAGGTTCCAATGCCACCTCTGTAATAAAGTACTTTATTTATACTGTAGTGAACAATTATGCTTTTGATTTCTAATAAATTATCTATTGTGTGCCTCGGCTGATTCCTAGATGATGGTACTTTTTGCATGACAAATCGCAAGGAAATGGTTGGAATTTCTTTGCATGAAACATGCAGGATTCTAAGAAATGTTTCCTACCTATATCGCATGGCATTAGTCTTAGCAAAAATCATTGTTCAAGTATATCTGATGAGCGAGATAGGATGAATGTGATTCCATATGCTTTGACAATTAGATCCATTATGTATGCCATGCTATGTACACGCCCAGACATCTCGTATGCTCTCACTACCACAGAACCACTTAAAAGTAGCACCAAATCAGTGCCAGTTATCTTCAAGCCAACACTGAAGCTATATACTGTCGGTTTAAAAAATAGAAGCCGTTAAATTTTTCAAACTTGAATCGAACCGGCACTATTGCGTAACTTTTAGTACCGGTTGTAGCCACAAACCGCCTATTACGAACCGCCGCTAATAGTGTTGCATCGACACTATCAGTGTGTCGCGTGATAGAAGCGACACTGATTGTGTCGCATTGACACTATTAGTGTGTCGCATCGACACTATCAGTGTCGGTTCTATTATGAACCGACACTGATTGCTACTCTCACATGTATATATAAACCACTCATCCCACGAGGGCACTGCTCACTGCCCTCTCTTCTTCTTGCCCTCTATTCTTCTTCTTACTCTCTCTTCTTTTTTTCTCTCTCTTCTTATTCTTAACCATTTCAATCGATTGCCTTGTTTTTAATATCAGACACTTGCTACTCCTTGTTATAGAGAAGGGAAACATCAGGGAAGAAGTCGGTAACTATGGTGAGCATAGAGAAGATGAAGAAGGAAAAGAGAAGAGGTTCACCGGAGATGATGTGAAACTGTTCGTGAACAGCCGCAGCCTCGCCGACATCAAGAAGCAATCAAATCATATGTACAAAATCTCTTAAACATATTCTCTTTAGAAAAGCTTTCACGTCTTTTTTCCTTCCTCATCTCATCATGTATTTGTTGCGTGTATATGTATGTATGTGTATGTATTGTAAAGGCATGTTTGTGCATGTATTGATGTATACTCTAGTCTTATAGTTAGGTGCATGTGGAGTGGTGGTGACATAAATTTATTGCACGATATCTCTGTATACATGAAGTTGTAAGACAAATGAAACAACCACCGTCTTATATCGTCTTTTGATTAAGTGCTTGAATAGATGTATAGAGTTAAAGATGGATGAATGAATGTATTTGGAGCTCATCCACATCTCTGACTGACCAATCAACTACCCTCATGAGCAATAACCAGTTATTACTCAATGTATGTTGTGCACTTTCAGTGTTGGTTCGTAATAGAACCGATACTGATACTCACTTTTAGTGGTAATTCGTAATAGAACTGACACTAAAAGTGAGTATAAGTGGCGGTTCGTAATACGAACCGACACTAAAAGTGAGTATCAGTGGCGGTTCGTAATACGAACCAACATTAAAAGTGGCTATCAGTGATAGTTCCGGAACCACCACTGATAATCGTGGACTATGAGTTCCGACTAATCAGTGGCGGCTCAAAACCTAAAACTGATGATGATTTTAACCCGACACTGATGTTAGTTTCTGCAGTAGTGTTTGAGTGTTACGAGCCGATACCAATCGGATCCAGGTGAGTCACTGGATAACTGTAAAGAACATCTTGAAGTACTTAAGAAGAACTAAAGATGTGTTCCTTGTCTATGGAGGTGAGGTAGAGCTCGTTATAAGTGGTTACAAAGATACCAGCTTTCAAACCGACAAAGATGACTTCAGATCGCAAACTAGATTCATTTTCTACCTTAATGGTGGAGCGGTGAGCTAGAAGAGTTCTAAGCAAGAGACGGTAGCTGATTCTACAACAGAAGCCAAGTACATAGCAGCTTCAAAAGATGCCAAAGAAGTTGTTTGGATCAAGAAATTTGTTTCCGAGCTTGGTGTGATGTCTAGTGCCTGTTGTCCGATAGACCTCTATTGTGATAATAGTGGTGCTATCACACAAGCCAAAGAGCCTAGGTCACACTAGAAGTCTAAGCACATACTTCGGTGATATCATCTGATCCGCGAGATAGTGGATAGGGGAGATGTAAAGATATACAAAGTGAAAACTGATCTGAATATTGCAGATCCATTGACAAAGCCGCTCTCGTAGCCCAAGCATGAAGCACATACTAGGACTATGAGTATTAGATATCTACATAGTTGACTCTAGTGCAAGTGGGAGATTATTAGCATTGTGTCCTTGAGGCAACATTATCATTATGGATCAATGAGTATGTGACTCATTCATGAGACTCGTAATATAATTATTTCTAAATGATCCCTGATCAGATATATGTCATATGTTGGATAGACCCATTATAAGACATTGTTGAGTTTTAAAGTGTCATCAGTAGGTCTTAGTAGTTTTTATGTAAAGTTCTTAGACCTAAGATCATCATAATTCTCAACATACGTAGTAGATTACTTTGAGTCTACCAAACGTTACTCCATAACTTGGTAGTTATAAAAGTAATCTTCAGGTATGCTATGAAACATGTAGTGGGATGTGAGTGATCAAGATAGAATTTGCCCCTCCTTACGAGAGACATATCTCTAGGCCCCTCGATGTAATGGATAATGGAAGTGCATGGCCATGTCGACGTGATTAAGGAGTTAATCATAAGTTATAATCCAATACGAAGATCAAGAGAGAGATTGAGCTATTGATAGGATGAGACAAGTCTCACCTTATGCTCGATCAATATCGTGTGGCAAAGGGATTTGTACATGAGAATATTATAAGGTTCAACCAATATGATCTTTACGTATACTTGGGTTAATATGCTTTGCTAGAGGCCACTATTAACGGAGTATTGGAAAGGAGTTTCCTTATGTTAACCAAGCTATACGTGAACCTACAAGGTCACACACTTAACGGGCTAGAACACTGGATTCAAATAGGATTTGAATTGGGCTCAGTTTGGATAGTGATTCAAAGGTTTGGATAGAGATCCAAATAGATCGGATAGAAATCTGAATAGAGACCTGGTTGGGTCTAGATAGGCCCAAGATAGGACGTCTATAAATATGAGGGCAAGGGGCTCATGCAAGGTATGCCTTTGTGCGTGCCAATCTGTTAGCCACCACGAGAAAACCTAAGTCACCATCATCTCTCTCAAGCCCAAGCAACTCGCCGATCGCCTGAGTGCTAGTACACCTCGAATCAGCGTTTCACTCCTAGATGTGTGGACACCAGTAGAGGTGTTGTTCTATTGCTTCGCTGATCAGCATCGACATCAGCACCTTTGATCAGATTAACGTCATCATCGGCTTGAAAGACAGGAGATCGGGCAAAGTCTTCCTATCCTTGTTGATCGGCTTCTTCCCGACGACATCTCCCGACCACGTTGATCAGCTTTTTGACAACATCGGCGCGCGCATATTAGATCAGCTTGCTACTCCAACACTTCTTCCGCTGCTCTACGTGTCAAGTGGTAATGATCTATAGTCCTTCTCTAGCAAGATTTTTTGGTGTACGTGGTAGAAATTTTTTGTTTTTAGCTAGCGTAGCCTCTGCGTTCTCCAACACTAACCAGGTTAAACAAAAATAAACATCAGATTAATTAAGTAATAGTGGGACTAATCATGAAAAGCATTGCATAGCTCGCCCTTAACCATGGGCATGGCTAATCGAATAGTTTTACTCTGATCAGAGGTGCATAACTTTACCCACAAGACACAGCACTACAGCATATCACCATGCGCCTCAAGACCAACATGGTACCTCGGAAAAGGACTATGTACAGCCCTTTCACCTAGATCCTCTAAGCTTCGTACCCAAGGCTACCATCTACCCTAACACCCTGGCATTGATGCACCTGGCACTCCCATCCACAATAGCAGAGACTTTGAAGGGTATAGGGTTATCAGCTATCCCAATGCTCCACTTAGGATCACTAGGCTATCGATCACACCATTGCCCACGCTGGCTTGTGGTAAGTGTTGTAAGGCATTGCAACCGTAGCTCGAGAACTGGTCCTTAAGTGTCATGAGTATGACCAGCAAAACCATGTACTCACAACCAACCTTAGTCAAATTTTAGTAGAATTAATCATGAACCAGTTCACAAGTAAGCATTAAATCAATAAACCAGCATTAGGGTAACAAGTGGCATTAATGAGCATAATTAGGTGACACTAGTTTCTAAGCAGGGTTAAGCAATCCTATTTAATCCAGTAGAATCATAATAGGGATCTAACTGGTCAGATTTTAGTCTCGAGGTGATCAAGGTATAAGGTAAAGCAACAGGGGGAATTAATAAAGCAGGCTAAACCCTTCCTGATGACATTCAAAAATAAATGCATCTTTTGAAAAAAGCATAGCTTTAAACATGGGTCCAATCATGATCAAAGGATGGACTCAGATGACTTGCCTTACTACACTAGCATGAAAACATCAGCTTTCTCGATGAAAACAGGCTCCTCGGGGACTTCGGAAACTATACGCTTGTTGATGCAAAAATCGCACGAGGATCTTTGCACCTTCACATTCAAAGGCCTAGGAGAGTTTGCTTAGCTCCACTGCAGGTCCTAAATCTTGAGGTTCATAGGCGTACCAGTCAATTTGATCTTACAATTGACAAGATTAAAAATATTGGTTGTCTAAGCATATCGGCCAATGGGCCGATGATATCATTGGCCGATAATACTGTATCGGCTGACCATCCGATACATATAAGTGCGAGAAATAACATGTCGGCTGATTTCTCAACAAGCATCCAACACATAGTAAAAACAAGGAGATGGGATGCGTACTAGGAACTGGGATGACTCAATTAGCTAGGATCGTGATGAAGCACTCAAAACTATAATACCTCATCGGCTAGAACTCCGATAAAACGATGGACCAAACCCGTCGACTTAATAGAATCTATCTTACTAAAATCAATCTAATAGATTGGACTGAACCGAGATAGTATGAGGTCAAAGGTAACAAGAAGAGTCTATCTCACCAATAGATCTGGCACACACGCGATTGACATATCAGATCTATCTAAGAGATTGGGACAATGCAGCCTTAGATAGAGCCAATATATCAAGTAACTAGTAGACGCATGAACTCGACCAAAATATTGGACTGAACTGAGAAAGTCTTGGCTAAATAGATGCATTTGCCATGTGATGAGATTTGTTCCTTGCTGGAAATCGAACTAAAGTGATGCAGCCCAACCCAAGACAAGAAATTACCAGACGAGACTTGTTTCTTGCTGGATATCGAACTAAACCGATGCAACCCAGCCTGAGGCAGGAAATCGCCGAGAAAAATTACATTACCTCTACTCCTAAAAGCTAGCGTTGTGCTGAATAGAAATTGAATAGATTGATCCTAGGATAGTTTACAAGGTCCCCGGGTGTAGCTATTTATAGTCAGGAAAAGAAATGACCTATACACGACTCAAGATAATCATAATACAGAATCTAAACTAACTTTAATCTAATAATTATTGGAGATTGTGAGATCATGTGTATGATCATTGTTTTACGATGAACAAATTAGTTTTGATGTTGATAAGTGTTAAACAAATTGGTTTTGATTAGTTTGAGTGATTGAGCACTTTGGTCGAGTTGTCGAATACTCTTGTTAGGCACTTAGCACTCAGCACTCGAGAAAATTCATTCCTCGAGAGATAGCCCTCGAGGAATTTCAGCCCTCGAGAGATTTTAGCTCCCAAGAGATTTTAGCACTCGGGATTTTAGATCACTCAGATTTTTGATGTTCGAGTTAGATTATATGCTTAAATTATTTATTCAATAAATACATAATGTTTATGATTGATTGGAATGTTTAAGCCAAGTTGGAAAGAACTTATGCTCGAGGAAAGTGTTTCTGTTTATGATTGATTGGACTGATTGAGTCAAGTTAGAAAGCACTTGTGCTCAGGAAAAAGGGTTTCTTGGTTTGTTCATGTGCATGCATTGCTTGAGGGCTAGTCGTGGTCGATAACGGAGTCGGAGCTAGGCTCGGATAGGAGTTGAGGTTCAGAATAGTCGAGGATGTCATGTGGGATGCTCGGACTAGAGGATGCTGCACATGAAGATGAGGTTTCCATATGACGTACATGGGATGTGTGCGAATATGGAAAGGATGCGAGGTTTCCATATGGCGTACGCGGGATGTGTGCAGATATAGAAAGAAAAATTCGGAAGGAGTTAGGATTTGAGGATTCGTAAGGGATATGGATTCCTAGTTAGATTTGGATTCCAAAAGTTGTTAATTTTATGGCTCATGGTGGCAGCCACGAGAGATTATAAATAGACTAGAGGGAAGAGCAAAACAGATGTACGAGGAACAAGAGAAAAATTATGGTTTAGCCTTTTGCTCTCCATCTAGGGCTTTATTCATGAATTGGTGAAGGGGTGTTTTGGATGCACCTTGTAAACACTCTTATGCAATAAAGATTCATCTTCAAGCATCAAGGAGTGTGCTATCACGTTCTTTCTTCTTAATGTTCATCGGTTTGTATAGTTTTGGCTTATTCTGTGATTTCGCTTTTACTTGCAATTTAATTTTGTTAATAAGACACATCTCTTATCTCTCAAGAGTTTCCTCTAGGCCTTCTATGGTAGTCAAGAGTTTGATTATTTTAGACATATCATTTTTGTTCAAATTATCAAACCCAAACTCATTTATAGAGATACTATTATCACAATCATTCTCACTTACCATTATCTTTTTACCTTTTGCCATAAGGCACATTTGTGTGTCGAAGTGAGAAAATGAACATCTTGGCGAAGATGACTCTTCACTTGGCCGATGTCGCTTATATTCTTCTTCTTCCTTCAAAATGTTAGTCTCACAAGCACAAGTAGAAGTAGAAGCATGACAATGAGAATAATTATTCATATCATCAACACATATTGGTATTTGAGATTCATTTCTATTGTTGTTGGAGTTCAGAGAAAGAGTTTGATGATTGCCAACTTTACTCATAATTTCATTACCTTGTGTGGAATCATATATTGGTGATAAGGTTGATGTAAAAAGATCAGCTTGACTATTTAAAATAACCACTTGAGTCTCTTCACAAGTAGATGAAGTTGAGCACTTCTCAAATGTTTCTTCTAATGAGAGCTTTTCATCATTGCGTTTGGACTTATCATAAGTTTCCTTGAGTATAGTCCATATGAGATGAGCATCCTCAAGCAACATGATGAATTCAACTACATCATCACTTATAACACTAAACATGACATTAGTAGCTTGAACATTAAGATGTATGCATTTCTCTTCCTCTTCGGATGATTGCAATTTATCAATGGGAGCAGAAATGATCACATCTAGACTTTGTTCTATTTGAGGACCCATTGTTCTAATGATATTAATCATGCACATACTCTAAGATAAATAATTTGAACCATCTAGCAAAAGAGGTTTTATAAACATCTCACCACCCATCGACATCCTAACACTCAAGGCGGTGAAGCCCCAAATGAGAGACCTTGCTCTGATACCAATTGAAAGGACACTGATGTCGCCTAGGGGGTGAATATGTGTTCCTGAAAAATTCTTCAAATAGAAATGTTAAACCTCTCGGAATATCCGGTTTACTCCGGAACATCCAGGGTCCAGATGGTCCTGGTTGAGTCGAAAGCTCCGGGGTCCGGAACATCCGGTTCCAACTAGATATTATCGGAACAACAAGAAATGTAAAGTCAATCCTTTAAGAATTTTTATAGCAATTCTATAAGAATAGAAAGTAAGCACAAATTGTTAGGAGTATGTCTATGTAAGAAAAATTAGATCTATGGGGTAGACTTAGAGATCGGGCTAAAACAAACAATAAACATAATTAACCAAAAAACTTTAGATCTAGGATCTCCTAATGAGTTCTAGTTCAAACCAATGGTTCTTACAAGTTCCAATAGGTATTATGAAGCTATCACATTCAACAATCGCAATCAAACAAGCACGAGCACATAGATCAGGCTAAAACACATGAATATGATAAACTAGCTCATGAACATGAAGAACAAGTAAATAAACAAATGAGACACATGATTTGTTTCCTGATGTTCGAATCCACCGATGCTACGTCTCCATTGAGGGAACCCCAAAGGGCTGGGTCACTTTCAACCCTAGTCCTCGCCAAGCGCTCACCTCTGTAAGCCTTGGTTTTTACTCATTACCTCTTTGAAGCCGAGGCGAGGCCTTCTACAAATTTGTTCGGTCACCCACAATCCTTGGGTGCTCACGGATCGATGCCTAGCCATCTAGGAGATCTCAATCTCCAAGAGTAACAAACACAATAGATGACTTGCTTGCTAAGAACTCGAGTGCTTAAAGACTGGAATGAATC
>KE372851.1:309154-323489 GCA_000418225.1 Zizania latifolia | reverse complement strand
CGGCGAGTGCGGTACCCTCTCCACCGTCCACCGCGCATTCGGCAACGCGCCGTTCCGGTCCTGCGTGACGTGCACCTCGTCCTCGTCCGCGAACAGGAACTTGTCGTGGTGGCTCTTCAGCCGCACCACCTTCGCCCGCTCGAACAGCTCCATTAACCTCCAGATCTCCGTTCGACTCGCTTTCCTTCTCCGGCTGTTCGCGCTGCTGCTTCGGAAGGGGATCTTTCTGCAAGCGGCGGAGGCGATCCGGCGAGGTCGGGACTCGGCACGCGCAGCTGGCCGAGGACGAGGAGGGAGGCGGGTATTAAACAAGAGAGACGCTGCTTCGCTGCAGGTGGGCCAAGGATTTTTCCTGGACCACCTGTCAGTGTCGGTGGGCGGTTTTGACTGGGTCGGCGGCGGGCGCATGTGCGCGGCATGTCGGGGCGAGGCTGCCGCGCTGGCGGGAGGGCAACGGCGCAACGCGCGGAAACGGCGGGGGGCTGGATTTCCGTTCCGTTTACCACGCTGTTCTCCGTACCTGGTAGGCTGGTAGCCAACCTTTTACGACGATTTCCTTCTCTCCGCTGATGAACTGATGCTGCCTTCATCTCAAATGGCAACTCGGATCGCCTATCAAACTGCATTACTGTTTTTTCCGTGTTACATGTAAGGCTGTAGTTATTAACCATGGTTTTCAAAAGCCAGTGTTTAGACAAATATTGTCATTTAATATAAGTTATTTCAGTATTTTTAATTTTTTCTAAATATAAATCATTTTAATTTTCTAACCATTTTTTTATTTTTTTTCATATGTTTGTTCTTGTTAAATAATCATTAGCTCTCATATGTTAAAAATAATATGTTCAAAACAGAATAGAGCCTCCAATGCAATGAAAAAAAGAAATAGTGAATTGAAATATGAGGTAAAGCATTAAAAAAAGGAAGAATTATGAGCTCGAGTAATCATGAAGCTGGGAGCTGACCCGTTTGTAGTACTTGACTGGTTTAAGGGTTGACAAGGAAAGGATCTGGATGAGCAGACGCCATTCTGAAGCGGCCTTCGCAGCATCTTCTTCTGCTTAAGTTTGGTTTGACCTGGTATCTCCCCTCGATCCATCCAGCTGCTCGTCATCTACCGCCGGCCACAACATGGCTCCATTTGGACCCACATCTCCGTCGGAATCAGCGTGCGGGCACGGTGCACCCGTGCACTCCAAAAAGTTTTTAAGTTAGAACCGGACTGGTTATGTTATCATCTAGTTAACAGGTTTGTTGGATCGTTTATCTTTATCTTTTAATTACCAAACTGGTTTAGCGTTTACCATTTCGATTACCGTAAACCACCCGACGTCAAAATCGTTTTGTGGTTACTAGTTTGATTATGAGAAAATTATGTACATGCTACTAAAAGTTCACCGGTTTTTTATATACCACTGAAAATTTGTTGCTCTCGTATATGTCACTACTTCAATTTTTTTCCTCTTACGTCACTATCGTCAGTTTAAAACTTTGGCCTAATGTTTTTTTCTAAATGATAAAATTGCCCTTATTTCACAACGTAGAGAATCAGAAATGGTCAAGAGGTGTATAGGGAATCATGTCGCCGCTGTCGAACCCACACCCGCTCCTCAGCCCCATCTTGATTCCCTTCGTTGTGAGTTGAGGACGATTTTGCCATTTAGAAAAACTAATGTTGATCAATGTTGATTAACGTTGAAACTAACGGTGATGGTATAAGAAGAAAAAAACTAAAGTAGTGATATATACAGAAACATCAAATTTTCAATGACAGATAAACTTTTATTAACATATTCAAAATCTTCTTTCGATTATCATAAACCACCGGTCTGCATGAATGTTAGAAACCATAGCAACCTTGCCGGTTTGGACGGTCTGGAGAAACCCTGACTCACATGGTGGAATGAACTTGCACCGGCGAATGGACGCTTCTGCCGATGGAGCTCGCGCACGGCAGAATCACAATAAAACTTAACGATTAAGAAGGAGAATACGAACGCATCACTCTCTTTGCATGCGAGATGTGATCCACACCAGAATAAGCTTACAAGTTAGTATTAGGTCAACTGTCTGGTAGGGATGGGGTGTGTATGTGCATGCTGGATAAGTTTGGAGAAAGGCTGGGAGATGTCATTGTCTTCCAGATTAAATTTGGGTGTGTGTGTGCATGTTGGGTAAGTTTGGAGAAAGGCTAGAGACGTGACTGTCTTCCAGATTAAATTTGACAGTGTTACTGTATGCTATTCTTTCCGTTATGTATTATAAGTCGTTTTATTTTTTAAAATCAAGTTTCTTCAATTTTATAAAAAATATAACAACAATTATAATATCAAATTAGTTTTATTATACCGACTATTAAATATATTTTAATAGTGTATTTGTTTGATATTGTAAATGTTAATATATTTTTATTTAAACTTAATCAAAAGTTAAAGAAATTTAGCTTTAAAAAAGTTAAATAAATTACAATATCGGACGTATGTATAATGTTGTGAAGACTAACTACTTATAAGTTTTAAACAAGTAGCAAGAGAAAGCGGTCCAACGAGTAGTATTTAGAAAATCATGACAAAACGAACAACTCAAACTCACCCTTTACACGTCGCATGCCTCCCCCTAAAGTCAAATCTATGCATCTATAGAAGTTCAAAATGGAGGTGTGCAACCATAAACTCCAACAGTATGGATAATTTTTTATTATACAAACTTTCTTTGAACGGAGCCATTGTTGGTTCGGTAATTAAGATGGTGATGGTGAATTCCAACACAGGTAATATTCTTAAATCATCATAGATACTTGATTTTTTTTCATGATCGTACGCACTGAGTTCCTTCCTTCCCATGAAAACTTTATTTTTAGCATTCAAAGACTTAATTTTTAGCTTATTTATTTCGGTTAATGCATATATAATTAATAGATTCCAGTTAGCCAAACGATATATACTTTATAACTAAGTTGTTTGAAAATTAAAGCTAACATAATTAACTAGCTTACTTCAAAATTTAGGCTAATATGATTAATTAAGGACATCTAAGTTATTTCGTCACTTACTTGTCTATGACTAGCTAAAAATAAAGTAACTATGAGATGATGAGTAAAACGTACGAGTCATCAATCAGACAACGGCATTGAAGGCAGTCCAGGTCAAAGACAAGGAAAACAGGGATAAATTCAGACTAGACGGAACACGTTAACACGTTTCAGAAGTTTGTGAATGCACATAACCAATCGTCCTCCCAAAAATTATTTTTTACCCTCTCAAAAGTAAAACAGTTGTCGTTGCTTGTTACCCCTTCTATACCTGAAGTTAGCTTAGATTACGAAGTTAGGCAGAGACCAGACAGCCAGCTTTTTTTACAGGAATATCCATTATCCGGTAAGGCAAACACCAATCCAACAAGAAACATGCAAAGCTAAGGGCATCAGGTTACCACTTTCAACACGAAACAAATGACCATGAAAACCACGTCACTTCTATAAGACGCTACTCACCCTGTTTCATATTGTAAATTATTTGATTTTTTATAAGTCTTTTAAAAAATTTAATTGATTTTATAGAAAATATACTAACAACTATAATATCAATTTAATTTCATTAGATCCAGCATTAAATATATCTTAATAGAGTATTTATATCATATATTATAAATGTTAATATATTTTTCTTTAAATTTAATCAAAGTTAGTGAAATTTAATTTTAAAAAATCACTATGAAACAGAGAAAGTAGAAACACATCATCAAATGGGTACACAAGATCATTCATCGTCCATGCGCAGGCAGCGTCAAACCGGTTGGTTTATTCAAATTTCAAATTTAGGATTTTGAAAAAAATGAACAATTTTGAAAAAAAATCCTAAAAATATTAGGTGGATTACGATGATTTACGCTAAAATTTCTTTTTAAAAATATTGAACTATCACAAAGTTATGAACTGAGTAAGATAAAAAACAAAATACAAAAATAATTTACTTTTCAATCTTCCTCGCATGTTGTTTAATTCTTTGTATGTAGGGCTCTTCAATTATTGTCATATATGTTTGATATATGATTCTTTACATGAATACAGGGCTCTTTGCCACATCGTCTGCTTCATGGTCTTGGTTTATTTTCACATCTTTTAACCTTTAGTGCTTCACACAAGATTCTTTGCATGCATACAATGTTCTTTGTAAGATCAATGTTGATTTACGAGTGTTGGTTTATTTTCACATCTTTTAACCTTTAGTGCTTTATGAGATTCTTTGCATACACGCAGGGTTTTTAAAAAAATCAATGTTGTTTAGTGTTGGCTCATTTTCATACCTTTTATCCTAGTGCTTCATGAGATTCATTTGCCAATTAGACATCTTGTTTTATAATTTCACATGAAATTATTAACTTATAAAATTTATTGTATTATAAATTTCCAATTTATCTCGAAATAGTTTTATAGTTTTTAAATTTTACTAAAAAATTATTTGGACAAATACCATGGTAACCAAGCCTAATACCGTGATAACCAATCACTAGTACCCTTTCAATGGTTACTGAGAAGGTACTGTTTCAGTGGTTACCGAGCTAGTACCGTTTCAGTGATTACTAAGTTAGTACCATTTCAATGGTTACTGAATCTCATCCCGCAATAACCAAATACCAAACCACAATAACCGACCGCCAAACCGTGGTTACCGAATATCAAACTATTTCACAAACCGATTTTAATTCAAATTTTGAAATACAAATTTTATCCAAATTGAACCGCTTACCGCTCGGTAAACACGGTTGCCCAGACGGTGACCAGCCCAAGAACGGAATCGGGAACCCTATGCGCAGGCCAATCACCAGCAAGCATCTCCATGACTCCATCCAAATGGTTAAAGTGGAAAGCCAACTCGTACAACTACATAAATGGATGGCTCGATAGATATCAGTCACTGTCATCCAGGGTAAAGATTGACAAGAGTGGGAAAAAACGATCATACTGTTGTAGGAAAAAAATTTGGTAGATCCAGATGGGGCTGAAAAGTTTGTGGAGAGTTCTCAGGAAACCTTTATAATCGTGACAAGCTGGTCCGGATCACTGTGTTGGTCTCCCCACGAAGATCGCACTCAGTTATCTTTGGTTTTGTTCAGACCATGTTTCAAAAACTTGGAACGATATTGCTCCACCAGCGATTTATCCACACTTCCTTCCCCAGCCGGCTCTTTCTTTGTCCTTTTTTGAGACTTGCCCTTCCTTTGCTCAGAATTACCATCTTTTCTGTTTTTCCTTGTTGTCGGGGCGTCTGCCTGAGCATGTTTACTGGACAAAGTTTGCTGCAAAACAAAAGCCACGTTAAACTACTTTGCTTCATCGAAATGGATAATTTTGTAGTACCAAAGACACAGGTTCAATATAACTTACACTAGTCCCAACAGCATCTGGTGTTGCATTTTTTCGATCTCCATCCGTCACATTGGTTGCCTTATTTGACTTCCGTGCTCTTTTTGCAGGCCTTTGAGCCTTTCTTTCATCTTCTACCATACTTTCTACAGTGCTACCATCTACAACTACCGAATGATCCTCTCCAGGTCCTTCACCAGAGGACGATGATCTATTATGTGATTTTCTCTTGTTCCCTTTGTTGAAAGCCCTTCTGTTATTTGCATGAGGTCCATCAGTTGCAGACTGATCTCCCAGAGGCCTCCCCTTATTTTGTGCAGCTTCTTGTGCCTTGTCACGACGCTCCTTCCAAATTCTCTGGAGTTTCACTTTCTCAATATTCTCTAGCGCAAACTCCACAATTGGACGACGTTCTGCACCAAATGTTTCTGGAGGGGACGAAAACAACAATAGTAACTGGACGTAAACAGACAACACCAAAAACAAATACAGCAACAAGCAAGCCAATGTTGGTCCGAAAGGAATACGAGGCATTAATAGCATCGTATACCTTTGGTGATCTTATTCACAAAATCTAATGGTATTGCCAGGCATTGTATCACATTGTATCTATCATATACCCAAATGATCTGCAAACAATGAGCTAAATTGAAAGCTGCAGCAAACAGCACCTCAAAAAGACAAAAACACAGCAGACTCATTATTGTACAAGAAACAGTATAGACAGGTAGCATGAACATGTGATACAGAGCATCTAAGGATGCAACACTATGCAATAGGCAAAATTAATTCACTGCAAGCTTCTTGGAGAAGCTGATTAGCACATTAGAAAGTAGCAAGTGAGACAGCAAGGCAGTTACACACCATGGCTGTAGACCTGTAGTAAAACAATATGTAGAAGCATTTGGTATAGAAAAGAGTACCAGGGTTATTGTTCAGGACTCTTAGGGCCACAAGAGCATGCTCGTGTTCTTGAAAATCAACAAAGGCTACACCACGGGAATGTTTCTGTGCAGTACTGTTGCCCTTCTTTTCATTTTTCAGGATATTTACCTGTTCAAGACAAACGCACATGCATAAGCATTATAAAGAAAACATAGAAATAGAAAAAGGCAGAAGTTGAACAAAGAAACCCAAAACCTTTCGGATAACAGGATTTTGCTTGTAAGCACGAGAAATGACTGCTTCTCTACAAAGCTTCTTTACATCATTGATGGTCATAGTCTTTGGCAGGTTGTAGATGATAAGCCTTGTTCTGGACACGTGAAATTTTGGAGACACGAGCATTTCTGCTTTCCTTCTAGCTAACCTACATGATGAAATTGATGACTCCTTAGCATTGTTCATAAGATCATTTGCGTATGATTGAGAACATAATATAATTTCCTTTGTTTTAAGAACACTAGACATTCAATCACCAAAAAACTAAATCCAAATTATATAAGAATAAGATTGAAAAATATTTGACAAAATAGTGTTAATGGGAAAATAATATGATTCCATGTTCACAGTTAGAGCACAAAGACACTTTTTTTCTTTAGGGAAAAGAAAAAATACACCAAAAAGAGAATTAGGAAAACAGGAGCAAAGAAGAACATAGCTCACGATTTTTAACAGAACAACAACAGGCTATGAAAAGGAAAGGGAAAGAAGCATAAGTTAGTACATAAGAACACACCAAAAGTGTGAAAAATAAAAAAGATATCTATGTATTTGTTCTTTCAAATTTCAATAACATCAGGAGCTATGGTTGCAAATATCAAGACAGATCTGATCAAACACATCCCTTACAACACCAGTAGTAGTGATTATGAGTTGGTGCAGATACCCAAAAAACAGTACAACAGAGCAAAACATGTTTTGATATATGCAACTAACAAATACAATTGCCTTTCGGGCATGAAGAAGCATCTGAAAATGTAAGAATCATACAACTGGAAGGACTCTAAGCATTTTGCAAGATCAAAGGACTAACAATGAATTCTCATACTGTATCAAATCATAGTCATTTGTTCTCAAAGTGACATGAACATAATATGTAGAGTAGACATTTTACCAATAGGATAAAAGTAGACATTTTACCAACAGAACAAAATCAACACACTACCTATATTTCTCGCAAAAAGAAAGATGCTGCCTATATTGGTACTAGCTGTAGGGTGAACTGATGGTGCACAGGATGAAAGAAAAAGATCAACTCTTACCAACTACGTTTATTCATGTCAGCATCGGATACACCTTCTGCAGCTGGTGTTCCAGCAAGTATTTCACCTTCCTGCCTCAACATTGAATTTTGTTCAGATAGGAAAAGAGATTTAAGAGATGAATGTGCATGTCTGAGAGAAAGAGAGGGGAAGAAGAGGGGAGCCCAGGTGAAAAGATTACCTTAGTCAAGTATAGGTTGCGTCGATCCTCCACCTCATTCTTTGACTTTTCAAGTTCCTTCTTGTGAGCTGACTCCTTGTCCAGCGCTTTCATGACCTTAAGAGCCCTGGTCTTTATAAAAATTCCTAATCCAGGAGCAGCATTGGCAGCAGAGACTGCTGCATCAACTGCCTCCGCTGTATAAAACTTCAGAAAACCAGTTCCTCTAGGTCTCCTGATTAGACAGCACAAAAAGCATTGCATTAATGTGTAAATGCAAATTTCCTCTGGTTGATTCAACAGGGAAAATATGTTTATAACAGATAGTCAAGCATACTTTGTGAGCTTGTGAAGAACTGGGAAGAACGATTCAACCTTCCCAAATGCCGAGAAGCGCTCTGTTACCTCCTCGTTGCTTAGATCAAAAGGAAGGTTGCTTATGAATATTGTCCTGTCCAGGCCAGTGTCTTGTTTCTTGGATATTGAGGCAGGAACAGTGCTTCCCTCCTCTGCCACATGTTTAGAATTTTCCAATTTAGCTGCAGGTAAATTGGTCTGCTTCTGTTTCTTTTCTGATGTATTGTGTTCTGTTTCAGTTTTTGTATCAATATCAAAACCCTCATTGCCAGATGGTTCAGACTTCTCTGATGACTTGATCAGATTTTCAAGAACCTTTCTCGAAATATCCACTTCAGTTTTGAAATCATCATCAGCGGGATGATTGGAAGTCTCCTGGTTAAGTTCATAGCTATCATCTTCTCCAACAAGATTATCTTCAGAGGACTCCTCGTCACTGCCCTTATCGGATACATTTGCCAGCTCTGTAAGTACATCAAATTCATGAGATCGCAGCTTCTGAAATAGTAGTTCAAAACACACAATGCAATGACAAGATTAGAAGATGACATAGTCTACTAACAGTGGTGAATCCAGAACAAAAATGACCGGGTATCCCCACCTATATTACTATATCACTATCACACATAGTGTGAGTTGCACCGCTGTAGCCTTTCAGCTCAACACTAATATAGAGTATGCTATATTAGTCTTACGCAAGCTGCTATACTTAAATATTGGACAATATAGTTGTATGTGTATGATATGTCAATTTTTTTAAGCTGATTGGCTAAGCACCGGTGTCCCATACACTGCATTAGAGGGTGTCCCACGTATTACTAATGGGCTAACGTAACTATCAACCAAACTTTACCGGGTGTCCTGTGCACCACATAAGCCTCATGTGCATCCGCCCCTGTCTACTAAAGCAAATATTTAGTTACAAAACAAGAAGTCAGGCTGTTTATTTTAAACAACACACCGCTGTTTGTCTGTTGCCTGATGAACAATATCGAAGAGATGGCACTGTACTTTTGTCAAATGCCGAAGGTGCATGTTTTATAAAATAAACTCTTTAGCATATCATTAAGGTAAATAAAAATCTTGCAGGTCACATAATAAACAAAGGCAGGAATGAAAATAACTGATACAAAGTTTATATATACCATCATCCTTAGCATTGGATTTTGCAGCAACAGTGTATATTTTTTTCGAAACAGCCCAATCAACAGCTACAGTTCTCTTTGCAACTACTTTCCCATTAACACTTTTTATAGCCTGTATAAGAGAAAAAAACAATATTAAGACATATGAAGGATTTTTCCTCTTACAGGATAGGGTACTGACGATACATTTTCTGCATCCTGTTTACGTGTGAAAGATACGAAAGCAAAGCCTTTCGATGTCCTGTAAAAGATTGAATGTAACAGAGCTATCATATCTTGCAATTTGCTAGAACCACTAAAGGATTCAATGCAAAACATACCCGTCATCAGACTTTTGTGGAATGGACACATCCCAGACAAATCCAGCTGAACTGAACATATCCATGATCTCCTTTACTGAAATCTGCAACAATAAAACAATGCATGTAGCTTCTGTTTATCGGATTTAGAAAACAAAGTTTGGAAGAGGTGGCTTTTGGCATTTAATCAAGCACCTTGAATGGTAGATTCCTGACTATCACTCTCCATTTCATGATTTTTGAGCCCTGAATAACAAGCAAGTTTTAAACAATTGTGGATAAATGATAATATTTCAGCATAGTACAATTAAACATGTAATCATCTACCAAAAATTAAGATTTTAAGTAATCGCATGCTATCTCTTACATGCCTACTTGCACAGCTGCAATTGTAGCCATGCAAGATATTAACAAATTATAAGTAAAAGTTCTAGCATGTATCTCGCGCCATTCAAAGAATATGATGATCAGAAGATCTTTCAAGCTGAAAGCAAGGGAAAGAATGATTATCTCTAAATAGGAGAAGTACCACTTCGGTGCAACGAAAAATAATTTTAGGGTAAGACTTTTATATTTCTATTCATAAAGGTCTTAAAGCCAAGACTACCAAAAAACAACGAAAAAACCTAATATAATCTTCAAAATTAGGTTCTATATTAAAATTTATATACAACTTTTGAGAGGGGGAACAAGCAACACCTATTTTTTCGTTTCTCTAGTTTAGAATTTATGTGATATTTATTTGAGATCCATTACAACGCACAGGCACCATGCTAGCTCCACTTAAATACACAAAATGCTACTTAAAATGACTAAAATATGTACTTCTGGTCTTACGGGACAATGTAACTAAATATATTTGAAACTGTAGCCAGGAGACCTATAATGTATCTGGTGTTTGGACACTCCAGGAGGCATATAGCAGCAGAAAGTTATTGTTTATTTGAGACTACAGACTTTGAAGGTCGAACCCATTTTTAGTTAGCACACACCATCCTTTTTCAATTATCATACCAAGAGTCCAAGACATAATAACACAGCTTAGGCTAGAACATACATATAGCATTGAGATATAACTAAAGGTGTATACTACTGTACTAGTAAACAAGGTGGTAGAAAAACAGAAGCAATTAAAATTTAAAATTTGTTTAATTGCAGAATAGGACCAAGCCAGTGAAGCTACACAATGAAGTAATGACAGCATATCAAGGTAAATAGAATGCAAGAAGATACCTCCCCACCAAGTTGACGAGCCCAAACAACTGCTCCCTTGACCTCCTTGCGATGCAAGCGAACAACTGAATCCCAGGCTGATTTGACACTGGCAAAGAGCACAGCTGATGCATCTGTTGTGCATCCATCTCGTTCAAGCCCTGTTGAGGATGACAGTCATATTCAACAGTATACAATTAAGAAGAAAATTAAAAAATCAAGTGGATTAGGAAATCATACCATGGAGCTCTATTTCCTCTTTTGGAAGTGGATAGTTTACAGATACAACTGTGCCAATCTCTCCAGCAAGACGAAAAATTTCACTCGCCATAGCAAAGTCTCGAAGACCACCGAATATCACAGTTTTTGCAACCCTTCACCATAAGCAATTGCATAAGTCAAATTTTCATACTGGGTTTTACTGGATGGAAAATAAAGAATTACAACATATATCCTTGAAATATGCTAAGAATGATGGGGTCATGGCAAGCAAACCAGAATTGGATTGGAAAACATTCAGCATAACTACTCAAGTTGTATTTTAGGTAATGCTATAATGTCTTGTTGATATAGAATATTCCAGTCCACACCTTTGCTTTTTAGAGCTTTTCACCTTATCAGTATCGGAAATGTTAACTTCCTTTGGTAGTGTGGTATCCTTTTTCAACAACTGTGGTGGTTCTGGTTCAATAAAACATCTTGACCATAAAATTAAAGTACTGAGAACATTTAAGAATGGAAACAGTGCTGGAACCAAACAATTCTCTTTTCAAACCTGCATCTGTTTTATGGGAGGTTTCCTTGTGTTTTTCAGTAGAAGTATCCTCAGCCTCATTTGTTGCATCGGTGTCCTTGGCTTGCACAGCTTACAAGCAAAAACAGCCAGGCAATCAGAACCTCAATCAGTTGAAATTAAGAAGCAACTAATTACCACAAAATAGAAATTTACCATTTTCCTTCTTCTGTAAACGTTCCTTCAGTGGAGCGCGATTCATTGCTAGCTTAACTCTAATTTTTCTACCAGCAATAGTGAATCCATCCTTTTGCTGAATAGCTCGCTCGGCATCTTGAACAGTTGCGCTGGTATCAATGTAACAGGTTGAAGGTCTATTTTATGCCCATATATTTATCAGCAGAAAGATAATATACAGTGAAAATTTCATGAATATACTTCCAATAAGAACTATTGGAGTGACGCTAACTTCTGAGAGGAGCCTGATACTAACCAGACAAACCAACACTAGAGACACTGAATAGATGAACTTACGCTTAGAGTTTAACAATCAGTTCATTAGATCATTACCCTACACACGATCAAAATCGCTTCAGGAATTCTGGAGATATGGCAGGGAAGGAAAATACATGTTACACACACCCAGAAACTTACAATTGCACGAACCCAAAGCCTCGGCTCGTCTCTGACCCTGCATTAGAAACAAACAAAACGAACCGCATAAGAAGAACACCTAGATGATAAGCACCGTCAAATTACTCCCCGCTAAACAGACACTGGGTTTTTGAGAATTCTCCTACCTTTCGGCGCGACCATGAAGCAGCGCCTCACTGGCCCGACCTCGCTGAACACCGCCTCGAGCTACCCAACAGAAACACACCACGTATCACAACTCGGAGACCAAAACAGCAAATCCTAACCCATTAGCTTCGCGCAGAGGAGAAGGCTTCGAGCTCGCGCTTACATCGGCGGACTTGAAGCTGTAGGCCAGGTTGGAGACGAATACGGTGGAGGGGCTGTGGCCTCCGGAAGCGCCTCCAGTGGCCGCATCTCCTTCTGTGGCCGCTTCCCCGCCGCCGCCACTCTGCTTCCGCTTACCCATCGCCGGCGTCGTAGGGGAGGAACCGTGGGGACGAGGGGGCTCGCGTGCTCGACGAGGCGAGAGGGTTTTGTTGGGCTAGGGTTTACAGCGAGATTGGGACGGCCGCCGTTTTTTCGGACTCGACCGTACATGCTTGGTTTGGGCCGATTTTGGCCCTGTTTGGAATTACAGTATGTGTTAGTTTTTTGTTTGCCTTTCTTATAAATATAAATTAGAATATACTACGTATTTGGGACATTTTCGGCTCCGAGATAAAATAAAATAGCTTAATTTTTAATTTTTAATCTAAAATAAAATCTTATGACTCAACTAAATACTCTTAATCTAACCACGGTTCCTAACCTATGATTTCTTAGAGTTAGATCTCCAGTTGTGTTAAACGAAACCTTAACTAATTTATCTTTTTCACTAATGGATATATGCCAATCATGCAAACATTTATTTGTACATGTAAAAAGATAGACACCATGATTTAAACTTATGCTATATAAGCATAAATCTATTACTCAGTTTATAATAACAATTAGATCCAATTCTATTTAAAACAAATACATTGTACATAAAAAATATCTTAATTAAACATGACTATCAGATAATACGATCGTCTTACTTTCTATACAAGACAAATAGTCATGTGATGAATAGAGAGTTACACATTTCACAACCTCTAGACTCTTTTGGAACAAGTGATTTTTAGATAATTTTTATAGGATTGAAACCTTATAGGATTTTTCCCATTTGAGATTCTTTGCATTGTAGGTTTGGATTGGAAAAACACTATATCAATCAATACTTTTCTCCACATTTTGGAGGATTTCAAACATGAGCTCAAACCTCATGTTTTTTTATTTTCATTGAAAAGTCCAAGACACTGTCTTTCATTATCTCTCCTCTCAACACTTTTCTAATAGTTTTCCTTCCATGATGCCTATACGTTTTCTGTATAGTATCTAAATAAGTAATGAGACTAATTTCTTAGTGTTGGAGGAATTAATCCCACCGTATTTCAAGTTTAACGTCATCTAGAGTAAAATGCGAAGTACCCTTCGAGTGAAACACCCTTCGAATGGCATCAGGCTTTGGACCCCGCCAGGTCCTCTGGATTGTCTTCAGGCTTCGAAAGGCACTCCGCCAAAGAGACTCGAAGGTCCGAAAACCGCTTCAGAGCAAGGGCTAAAATCAGGGGCTCCAGTCCCCTCCGATAAGACATGTACTTTTTAGTGTTCATATGGTATGTTACTGTGTTACCCCTATGTAATTTAGTGTACATTGTTGTTGCATGTCAGTTGTACGTAGAGGGTAATTCAGTATTACACTGTTTATACTCTGCCTATAAATACCCATCCATTTGCAAGGAGTGGGGAGGGGAATACTAATATTACACACTTGAATCAACTCACTGGACATAAGGCTGTTATCTAATTCGGAGACCTGAACCAGAGCTTAGCACACCTCGCAAAACGTATGCCCTTTGAGGCTACTTGTGTTGGGACATGAGGAGGCTACACTAGCCAGCAAATTTTAATTTTAACCCCGTTGGCCCAGGAACCCATGCGCATGAGGGATCATGGATCGTTACCTTCTAACGCGAGACACGCTAGTGCAGCGGAAGAAGATTTGAAGAAGCGCGTCCTCGCTTGTTTCCTTCTTGCCTCGCCCGTTCACCAACGACCAAGTCGATGAAGTCCAGCGATCTTCACACGAAGAAGACGACGAGTGCTGCTATTCGAGCAGCACCTCCACGAAGTCCACACGTAC
>KE372851.1:288253-304253 GCA_000418225.1 Zizania latifolia | reverse complement strand
CCCAAAACCGTTTTGATAGCTTTGTTAAGCAAACCAATACTATGCGTGTGGTGTCCGACACCACCCTAACTGGTCAAGATAAAAAACAATGCCCTGCTTTGACAGACCCATCATCGATGATCGAGAACCTTGGTAGGTGCAGCTATTGGAAAGAGCATCAATACTTAATTTTCTGAGGGAAAACTATTCTACGTGATAATGCTGTCTACCGCACACGTAACATGTAAGAATAGTATGATAGGAATATAAGCAGCATCACAGGCAATCATATTGACTGTGACATAGTATGGCCCCTTCACATGGCGATCTCCATCTCCATGGTTCCCATCATTGTGCCTCAGACCTCCATGAACCTATGCTAGCCTATTACAAATAATAGTGCTACACTAATTACATCAGTCGAAACAACACAGGTCGACGCGCAGGCCGTACAACCATTGAACAGCCTTGGGTTGTAAATAACCATGACACGCATGCCATGTTATTACAAGCGAGTATCATATATTCTGCAAGGCCATACCAGTCACAATATTCTCTGCAAAAACGAGTTAGACGAAGAATCTATGCGACTGAACTGGACCCGGAACTTCCGGCCATAGCCAGAACTTCCGGCTGAAGGAACCGGAACTTTCGGTTCACAACCGGAACTTCCGATATCAACCTTCTGTATCGAATTTATTTTGACCCGGAACTTCCGGCTACAGTCGGAACTTCCGGTAAACCCGACACAAGAACGATAGATCCAATCTATCTCCACCACGTATCTCTATACGTGATCGATCCAGATCAAATGCTACGCACGTAGGCTCTGATACCACTGTTGGGACATGGGGAGGCTACGCTAGCCAGCAAATTTTAATTTTTAACCCCGTTGGCCCAGGAACCCATGCGCGTGAGGGATCATGGATCGTTACCTTCTAACGCGAGACGCGCTAGTGCAGCGGAAGAAGATTTGGAGAAGCACGTCCTCGCTTGTTTCCTTCTTGCCTCGCCCGTTCACCACGACCAAGTCGATGAAGTCCAGCGATCTTCACACGAAGAAGACGATGAGTGCTGCTATTTGAGCAGCACCTCCACGAAGTCCACACGTACAGGGATAGAAACACTCCACGCCGGCGTGCTAGCACCACTCGTGAAGTTTCTAGGGTTTGATCACAACCTTTGTGATTACTTGGGAGAGAGGAGAGGTGGCGGCTAGGGCTAGGGTAGAGCAAAAGCAGCAGCCCCTTGCGTGCCACCCTCTCCTCCTTTATTTAGTGCCCAGCATGGGCCTTTTAATCTAGGTTAAAAGCCCAACAGATCTAATCTGCGCACCCCGGAACTTCCGGTTATAGCCGGAACTTCCGGATCCTATCCGGAACTTCCGAAATTACCCGTCTGTATCGAATTAATTTAGGTCCGGAACTTCCGATTACAGCCGGAACTTCCGAAACAGATCTTCTGTATCGAATTAATTCCGACCCGGAACTTCCGACTCCAGTCAAAACTTCCGAAACAGACCTTCTGTATCGAATTAATTCTGACCCGGTACTTCCGGTCACAACCGGAACTTCCGGTTCATCCAGAAAACCAAATTCAGGGGCTGGCCCGGAACTTTCGGTTCTACCAGAACTTCCGGATGCTCTAGAACTCCGGAACTTCCAGCTATAGCCGGAACTTCCGATTCCCCCAGAATTTTTTTGGGCACAATTCCATCAACTTGAACCAGCCGCGTAATTATTAATTACACCAACACTTAGTTTCTAGTTTCTATAGGATTCTATTGGCATCTAATTCTTGTATTTTTCTATTCTGTTTTTTCCAAAGAAGCTCTCCAAAATATTGCATGGACAAGTCAACCTATTGGCGAACCACCAAACTACTTTTGTAAAAGGAGATTGATGAGTGGTGACCAATTACTATACTATAGACTACATTGTTATGGTTGAATTAATATGAGGTCAATAAGCCAATATATATGTGTCTGTGTATGAAAAGAATAAAAAAAGAATATATCAAAAGAAAAGCAACAAGTTATCTATATGTAGAAACCTAACATATATTGGACTAACATATATATACTTAACACACATATATGTGTGTGTGCACGCCTAACACCCCCTCAAACTCATGGCCAGGGGCGGAGCCATACCAAAATCTTAGGGACTGAATTTAAATGTTTTTCAATTTTTTCTAAAGCTTTTTCCATGACTAAAAAGTTTTTTTGCAAAGACTTGCTCCTAATTTTTTCATGTTTTCCTAGCTCAAAGAAAACATATCAATACAAACAAAATACTATATCTTTTGAAATATTATACTTCAATCAATTATATTTCTCAAACCAACTACGTGTTTGAAATATACCACTACTTGTACTAGAGTAATTGAATAGAAGAGTAGTAAAAGCGGGATGAACCGACGTAGGGGCTAGGGCAAACTAAGTAAGGGCGGCTAGGCATGGTCGGGTGCTCGGGGCTGCCAGCGCTAGGCGAGGGTGAGGGACGGCGTCAGGAGAGGCGGCGGAGGTCATAGGGGCGAGGCAGTGCCGGGCCTTGAGGCAGGGCGACATAGGGCAGGGGCGTCGAGCCACGGTGCGCATGGGGCATGGCGGTGCTAGGTGGGGCTGCCAGGCCGCAGGGACACAGGGGGCACCGGGCGAAGTAGCGGAGGTGGGGGCGAGGTGGCGCTAGGTTGACGTGAGTGGGGTGGTGCCATGCGAAGCAGCGGATGGGGCATGGGGCAGTGCGACAACACCGAGAGAGGGCAGGGTGAGCACTGAGGCCGTGTGATGTGCAGGTGAGTGAAGCTAGAGGCTAGAGCATGTGACAGTTGCCTTAGGGTTTACTGTGGCCTGTATCATGAGATGGGTCATGAAATGCACTAGGCCAAGGGGTCCGGCTGGACAGTAGGGGCACGTGCCCTCCCTTGCCCTCGATGTTTCCACCACTGCTCATGGTAGGAAATCAACCAGATTGAGTTTGGAGAGAAAGAAACTATAGTCTTGTAAGCTAAAAACTGATCACCAAATGATGTTGTCTGCTTAGAATCTATGAGTAATATCTGTTGAAAATCCTCATTAGCCTTTTTTGGAGAGACTGGTATGACAAGAGCAAGCACGAGACAAATTACCCAAAAGAAACTCGAAAACTCGAAAACCACACAAATGAAAACACATGTAAGGAAGCCACTATGAAAAAAATCATCAGGCAATGAGGTGATAAAGAAGAGCAAGCTGGACACTGCAAGCAGCAGTAATACCAACAAGAAAGCAGTGATAGCAGTGACAAAAACAACATTGCTAACAGTAATAATAGATCAACACATAGATGAATCAGTGGCTAACGATAGGCAAAGTCAGCGATAGGCGATGCAAACCTATATCTAATCGGAAGAAAAATCTTAGCAGTAGATGCATATAGCAACTCCTCAATCATCCAACCAACCAGCTAGCGAAAAGCCAACCACCCGTGTATGGCCCACCTAGCCAACTTGATCTTATGTCTTACCGTAGTCATGTGAGAGAACATAGAGAAACAAGACAATGACAGGAGGCAACAGAGATGCAAATCAGAGGGAGCTAGGCGGTTGATGGAGACAAAGACGGTGGAATAAGATCTTGTGAGATCATGTGTATGATCGTTGATATGTGATGAATAAATTGGTTTTGATTGGTTTGAGTGGTCGGGCACTCTGATCGAGCACTCTTCTCGAGAGTCAGCACTCAGGAACTTTAGCTCTCGAGAAATTCAGTCCTCGAAAAAATTCAGCACCCGGGAGAATTCAGCACTCGAGATTTTGGATCACTCGGATTTTTTATGTTTGAGTTGGATCATATACTTTAAGTTTTGTTATTCAATAAATACACTTTGTTTATGATTGATTTGATTGATTGAGTCAAGTTGAAAAGAAATTATGCTCGGGGAAAAGAGTTTCTTGGTTTGTTTATGTGTAGGCATTGATTGAGGGCGAGTCATGGTCGATGATAGGATCGGAGCTAGGCTCGAGGAGGAGCTGAGGTTCAGAACGGTCAAGGAAGTCATGCGGGACGCTTGGGCTAGAGAATGCTACACGTGAAGATAAGATTTCCATATGGTGTACGCGAGGTGTATGCAAATATGAAAATAGAGCTTTCCATATGGCGTACGTGGGTGTTGACACCAGAAATTAGACCGACGCATCATCGGGATGGCAAACCAAGCGGCTGGGCCGATGGGCCACCAAAAGGAATTCAACGAGCGAAGATGGGCTGCGCATGATGTGGGCTAATGCTTCACGGTGTTTATCTTTTAGTTAGCGGATAATTAGAGTTAGTTGAGATTCTATGTCGATCGCAGATTGCGTGTCTCCCTGGCTATAAATAGCTAGGTCTGGGGCTATTGTAAAACGTTCACATAATTAATCAATCAACCTTTCGGCGCATCACAAACTTTAGGTATGTAGCATTAGGATGATTCCCCGTCGGGATTAGGCTGTATCAGTTAGGTCTGACCTCTAATCACGACGGGGATAGCCTCTTTAGTAAACTGATTGATCTGTTCATAGCTTTTTCGGTTGAGTCCGATACTATGATTAGATTGAGTAGGTTTGCTAGTTATCGGTTTAATGCGTTGATTCATCTTTCTTATGATATGTTTTATTGTCCGAGTCTATGCATTGGCCAATCACGTCGAACCGATAGATTGTGTCAGATCAGGTCACATGCCGATCGTCAACATGGCGTTGTCTCGGTTGAGTCCGATCCATAGTGTTGATGGAGATGTACGTGAGTTGGTTTGATCTAATCTACTGGTCCAGCGTTCATCAGAGTTTCAGCCGATGGATCATTTGTTATTCTGTCGATCGGGTTAATTCTGAAATTCATAGTAGTTCTGATACGATATCTTTGCACTGCATCGGTTTAGTTCGAACTGTAAAGATTGATGTGTCAGAGTGCTAGTGTTAAGCCGATTGCTAGAATTTATGGTACCTTAGATGCTTTTTACGATGCATCGTAGTCTTTATGAGTGCTATCGAAGCCGATGCCGATGGACCATCACCGATAGCATTAGGACATCTCACGCATTCTTTTCCTTGTCAATTGCAGGGTCAAATTGACTGGCACGCTCTGTACACCTTTGGATTATTTAGGACCTGCACTGGAGCTAAGCAGACTTTTCTAGGCCTTCAAGTGTGAAGGTGCAAGTATCCCTGTGTGATTGTTGCATCAATACGCTTTCTTGACATGCTCGATGGGACACCATCATAAAGTTTAGGACAGTTCCTCTTCATTGGCATCATGTTAGAAAAAGAGATCGAGAACGTCAATAACATCATTTCAGTCACCATGGAGACATTAACCGATGAACAGAGGAAAGAAGTACAACAGACCCTCGCAGACTTTCAGAAGTTGTGCTTAGAATCTTTCAGTATGACTTAGCATGGGCCGATTCAGAAGAGTTAACTCCCAATTCCTTCTCTACAAGGTGAATCAAGCGGTCAGAGCCCGCATAATCCGAGATCGTTCTAGGAAATGGTCAATGAGGCAGTTAATCATGCACTTATCAACCAGTCTGACGTATTAGTAAATACTTTACACGGGCTGATCAGGAAGATGATGGATGGAACCATCGCCCAGGAGCCATCTTAAGGACTAGTTTTTCTGCCCTAAAGGTCATCGGCACCCATCATTATGAGTTCATCCCCACCGATGACCACTATGCTGCCACCGGTCACCTATGGGCTGGAGAGTAACATGATACCAAGCTTGATATCACCGGCATCGATACCGATCGATGTGTAGCCTAAAACTTATCAGCCTCAGGTGAGTGCACCTCTACCGGGTTATCATCAAATAGCTTACTATGGGCCTCAACGCTATTAGACAGGATTTGAAGGTAATTTGCCCTAGAATAATTATCAGCATCAAGAAAGGGCAGCGATGCCGATACAACGTTATCCAGCGCAACAAGAAGATGATTTCACCTTCAAAATCATAGAGATTATAAGGGATCAGTTTGGACTCAAGCCAAAGGAGCAGAATTTCATGTATCGGCATCTATATCTAGATTGGTTCGATAGAGTACCGTTATCAAATAGATACATAGTACCTGATTTCTCAAAATTCTCTGGTCAAGATAATACTTCCACGGTTGAACATATTAGTCATTTTCTCACGCAATGCGGAGAGGCGTCGGCTGAAGAAGCGCTTTGAGTCAGATTCTTTCCATTGTCTTTATCGGGATCGGCTTTCACTTGATTTTCTTCACTCCCTCTAAATTCAGTCAAGGGATGGACTGATTTGGATAAGCAGTTCCACAAGTACTTCTTCGCAGGTATTCAAGAAATGAAGTTGTCATATTTGACTACGATAAAGCAATGCCTCGATGAGTCGGTTCCAGAGTTTATTCACCGCTTTCGCTATGTGAGGAGCCGATGTTATAGTCTTAACCTGACCGATGCCCAGTTGGCCGAGTTAGCCTTTCAAGGCCTTCTGCCACCAATTAGGGAGAGGTTTTTCTCCCAAGAATTTGACAGTCTGACACATCTGGCACAAAGAGTATCGGCACACAAGAGCTGATTTCAAGAAGTTCATACAAGCGAGTAGCACAAGTGTAGTTTTACTCATCGAGATCGGAACAAGAAGACTCCGACGAAGATATCGCCTTGGTAGAATGGGCTAGATTAAAGAAAACAGTAACTTGTCCATGGGTGAAAGCCACTGAGAAGGAACAAAAGTATGACTTCGACATTAACAAGGCAGAAAAGATTTTTAACTTGTTGCTGAAAGAGAAATAGATCCAACTCCCGCCGAACCATGTGATTCCATCGGCTGAAGAATTGAAGAAAAGGAAGTACTACAAGTGGCACAATACGGGTTCCCATAACATGAATCAGTGCAAAGTCTTTCATCAGCAAATTCAATCCACTGTTGAGCAGGGAAGGATAAAATTTGACGAGTCAGCGAAGCCAATGAAGATAGATGGCAATCCTTTTTCGGTAAATATGGTGCATGTCGGCTCATCGCTTTTTCATGCTGAGGAAAGCCAAACTTTAAGACATCATGTGAGACCTCATCGGCGTCAAGAGAGGGAGCAGCGGGCCATACCATATAGGTACGAGGAAAAAGTAGATCCACATTGGGGATGCTCTTTCTTTCTTTTTTGTTGGGAAAATGATATGAGGCTGTCATCTATTAAAGACTGCCCAGAGTGCACCGAAAAGACTTGTAAAGACGATGATAGTTCCGATGAAAAGCGGCCAAAGAAGCAAATTCCCGTGAAAGATCGACTGGGGTCACCCGAGCAAGAGCCAGAGATTGTTGACCATCAGCGTGTATGGAATGAAGATAGATGGCAAGGCCATCGGAACCCTATCTAGAAGCCCCGATGGTGCCCAGAAGAATTAACACGGAGTCAGAAAAGAAGGCTTCAACATCAGAGGCATTAGGAGCAATTGGTAGGGGAATATGAGGAATATCGGCAAAGTAAACGTTGGGTCAGGAAGGAATGGCACCCAAAGAAAAAGGCCGATGAAGAAGAAAAGTCGATGGAAGTCAATATGGTTTTTATTTTACCCACCGAATACAAGGCGCCATCATCGGACTGTGAGAACGATGAGGAATCAGCTACGCAGTTACTTTTGCAGCCACAATCGGCAATCTTCGAGAAACCCGAGGACGATGAGCATCGGCATTTAAGGCCGTTGTACATTTAAGGCCATGTTGATGGGAAGGCGATGACAAAGATGTTGGTCGATGGAGGAGCTACCATCAATTTGATGCCATACTCTACATTTCACAAGCTCGGTAAAATGAACGAAGATCTAGTAAAGATTAACATAGTGTTGAAAGACTTTGGTGGTAATTTATTAGACACTAAAGGTGCCTTGAACGTCGAGCTCACAGTCGGAAGTAAGACGCTGTCGACCACATTTTCCATGATAGATGGAAAAGGTTCTATAGTCTCTTGTTGGGAAGGGATTGGATTCACGCTAATTGTTGCGTCCCTTCTATCATACATCAAAGCTAATGCAATGGCAGGGCGATCAGGTTGAAGTTATTCAGGCCAATAGATGAGTCATCGTATCAACAGCCAATTTGAATAATTTTAAGAAGATAGACTGCCTTTCTGGACGTGTGTGGGAAGAAGATTTTTTAAGGGTGTTGGATCTTGGCCTCCAGCCGATAAATGAGATGATTCTGGGCTAGCATCCGTGTCTCGAGAAATATACGGTGAAGAAGAAAAGCTCGGAAAAGGGTTTATGTCAGCCGATGAATTAGAAGAAATAGACATCAGACTAGGAGATAGACAAAGGCCAACGTATATTAGTGCTAAGTTACCTTCTCTTGTAAAAGAAAAGTTAATTGCTTTATTGAAAGAATTTCAGAATTATTTTGTCTGGGAATACCATGAATGCCTAGACTTAGCTGATCGATCGTAGGACATCGGCTACCTATAAAAACAGCATTTCGGCCAGTGAAGCAAAGTCAGAGATATATCCTGATATAAAGACCAAAATCACGAGACTTTACGAGGCAAACTTCATAAGGCCGTGCCGATACACGGAATAGGTATCGAATATAGTCCCTGTATGGAAGAAAAATGGCCAATTAAGGATATGTGTTTACTTTAGGGATATGAACAAGGCCATGCCAATCGTAGACCTGCTAGTCGATGTGGCATCAGGTCATAAAATCATTAGCTTTATGGATGGAAATGCTGAATACAATCAAATATTCATGGCAGAACAAGATATTCCAAAAACTGCTTTTAGGTGCTCCAGTGTCATTGACTTATTTGAGTGGGTTGTCATAACTTTCGGGCTAAAAAATGCTGGAGCAACATATAAAAGAGCGATGAATTACATCTTTTATGACTTAATCGGCTCGTTAGTGGAAATTTATATCGATGATGTAGTTGTAAAGTCACAGGATGATGGACACCTAGCCGATCTTAGAAGAGTTCTGGAGAGAGCAAAGAAGCATGGTCTTCGCATGAATCCGAAGAAAAATGTGCTTTTGGCGTATCGACAGGAAATTTTTTAGGACTTATGTTTCATGAAAGAGGAATTGAAATAAGTCAGAACATTATCCAAGCTATCAAAAAGACGATACCGCTAGAAAACAAAACTGAGTTACAATCTTTGATCGGCAAGATTAATTTTATCTGGAGATTCATGTCAAATATGTGCGGCCAATTGGAAACATTCACACCTTTGCTAAGGATTAAAGAAGGGCATGAATTCATCTAGACTGATAAACACCAGAAGGCATTTGATGAAATCAAGGAATTTCTAAGCTCTCCTCCAATTTCGATCCCACCTCAGCTTGGTAAACCATTCAAGTTATATTTATCAGCCGATGACACAAGCATCGGATCGGTATTAATTCAGGAGATAGACAGAAAAGAGTGCATCGTGTTTTATTTAAGCTAACGTTTATTAGATGCCAAAACAAGGTATCCCACAGTTGAGAAGTTATGTCAGTGTCTTTATTTTTCATGCACCAAATTAAGGCATTATATGCTATCGGCACAATACACGATCATGTGTAAAGCCGATGTCACAAATACATGCTATCGACTCTAATTTTAAAGGGAAGGATTGCTAAATAGGCATTTGCATTGTCAGAGTTTGATCTACAATATGAATCGGCTAAAGCAATTAAAGGTCAAGCCATCACCGATTTCATTGTTCAACATAGAGATAGAACAACATATTATGTGAAGCCGATACCATGGACTCTATTCTTTGATGGATCGGTGTGTAGGCATGAATGCGGCATTGGCTAGTAATCATAGCGCCACGGGGGGCAAGCTTTGAGTTCGCTTATACAATTAAGCCATACTACATCAATAATCAGGCAGAATACGAAGCGGTTCTCAAAGAATTGAAATTGTTATTAGAAATAGAAGCCGATGCTATCGAGATCATGGGGGAATTCCTTGTTGGTAGTCAGGCAACTCTCTAGAGAATATGACTGCAAAGATAAAAATTTAAGGGCCTATTTTGAAGATTGCCAAGAATTGTTGAAGATATTCAAGATGGTGTCACTGATGCACGTATCAAGGAATCAGAACCTAGAAGCCAATGACCTAGCACAAGCCATCTCGGGGTATCGACCGATGGACAAACTCTTTAAAGCAGAAATAGCTGATATCGACGCCAAAAATCGGAGGACCGAAATAGTAAGTTATCTACGGGATCCACCCCAATCGGTCTCGAAAAAATTCCATTACAAGGCATTGAAGTGTGTATTACTGGACAAAGAACTATATTATCGGACGATTGATGGGGTGCTATTAAAATGCCTAAATTTAGAGGAAGCCAAAGTTATAATGTGCGAGGTACACGAAGGAATTTGTGGGACCCATCAATCGGCCCATAAGATGAAGTGGTTGCTGTGACGAATGGATTATTTTTGGCCGACGATGCTCGAAGATTACTTTAAATATTATAAGGGATGCTAGGACTGTCAAAGGTCTAGAAATATACAATGAGCTTCCACGTCAGCCATGAATCCAATCATCAAGCCATGGCCGTTTAGAGGTTGGGGAATAGATATGATCGGCCATATTTACCCGACATCCAGCAAGGGACATAAATTTATATTAGCTGCAACCGATTATTTTACTAAGTGGGTAGAAGCGGTGCCTTTGAAGAAAGTAGCATCCCAGGAGGCTATAGAATTCGTTAGAGAGCATATTATCTTCAGGTTTGGGATTCCTCAAACAATCACCACCAATCAAGGATCAGTATTTATGTCAGAAGAGTTCCAGCAGTTCGTGATCAGCATGGGGATCAAATTGTTGAGTTCATCACCTTATTATACTCAAGCCAACGGACAAGCCGAGGCCTCAAACAAAACTCTGATAAAGTTAATCAAACGCAAGATTGCAGAGCAACCCAAGAAGTGGCACACGACGTTAGCCGATGCACTATGGGCGTATTAGATGGTCTGCCATGGTTCAACTCAAGTACCACCCTATCAACTCGTTTATGGGCATGAAGCCATCCTATCATGGGAAACAAACATCGGCTCTAGACATCTCGCTCTTCAAAATTAGTTAACAGCCGATGACTACTACAGACTAATGATCGATGAGTTAGAAGATTTGGCACAGAATCAGCTTCAAGTGCTATCGGTGAATTAGCAATTAGTCTACTCAAGGGGGTACCCGAGGTGGTGATTAGATGTGTGTAAGGAAAGCGCAATGCCTTCTAACCCGATGGTCAACTCTAGAACACAAGAGATAAGGTTTATACTGGTTTAGGCTTCTCAGAGGATAATAGCCATACATCTAGTGTTTTGGTGTATACAATACGACGCAATCAAGCTATGAAGGTTTGAGGCGTCGAAAGGAAGAAAAATATGGTGGAACTAGATGACTAGATTGGATTAGATGCCTCTAGGGGGTTCTCGCCTCCTTTATATACTCAGGAGGTGAGCCCAACAACCCAGGACTCTATTCAGAGTAGAACTTAGATTGCCTACCAAACTCGAGTGCTAAATCTCTAATTACAAGGATTCTAGTATAAATAAATTTCTTGATATCATATCCGGGGCTTAACTATCTGATAAGGACTCAACTTTCCTTATCAGAATTAAACCCCTATTTATGGGCCATACCAGATGGTCAATGCTGGTCTTAGCCTGCCCTTGGTCCGGTCTGATAAGACTAACTACGGGTACCCAGGGGTCACATCCCCGACAGCAGCCCCCGAGCTCTTCTCAGCTTGGTTGAAGAAATCTTCGGTAAGACAAGCTGGGAGGAGCTCTTCTTTAATCTAGAACTTCAACATTCTTGCTCAACCTTGATGTCCTTAAAAAAGCCTTTGATCCTCTTCTTTCATGTGAGGTGCACCATATAGGTTCACCCACACGGTGTAACCCCTGAGCCTCGAGGTAAATGGAACATTTAGCTCGAGGGTCCAAGAATATCCTGCAGAAAAATAATCCTTTAAAAATTTGCTTCACGATCTTGTCTTCTGTTGTCGTCGAGACCTTGCTGGGAAAAGGTCATCACTGAGTTAAGAAATCTATGATGAACTCGAAGGAGGTTGGTCTTGAATCTTCGAATAAATTGACATCCTGTCGCCCGAGCGCTCATCCTTCTAAAAGCCCGAGAGGACGGGGTACGTTGAGCCTGCAAATTCTCAAGGACACTAGACCCCGGGAGCTCACACTTCTGGTCGGGTGAGCCCCCGAGCATGAGAGGCTTCGAGTGCATGCGAGCCCCTAAGTAGGAAAGTCCTCGAGCACACACGAGCCCCTAGGTATAGGGCCCACTAGCATAGGAGATCCCAACCATCGCGGACTCTACCTGGTGTGCCAAAAAGGCACTTCACACTCGCAATTAATACAAGTTCAGTGTGAAGCGACCGAAAGGACGTTCTGTCCCTGACTGGACCACACGCGAGGGTGGCCAGCGAGTAGAGAAGTGGAACCGTCAGGTTGCCTTGATCGCTGTGGATGCGACCGTCGAGGTGGTGCCCCAATTACTCCTTGCCTCTGTGTGGTGACCGTGAGAATACTTAAGCCGATTTCTCTGCTCCCCGAAGTGCACGCTATCCATTTGAATCTCTTCCTTTCGCAACTGCCAACCCTTCTGCTTTCCTCTCCTTCTCTGTTCATCCGTCTGGTATAGGAAGGCTCGTCGGTTGTTCCAACTCAAACCGATAGCTTTCGCAAGTCTGACACAATCTCTGGCTTTGCCGCCCCCGTTGCTGGGGTGAGAGAAGTCCAAAATGTCAAAGGACAAGCCACAGGATCTGGTGGTGGCCGGATTCCTGTCGGAGCAGGCAGTGTCAGGATGGCGCTCGGTGAAGGGAGAAGAATTCTCGATGCCGAACACCCACAAAATCATCCTGTTCAAGTCCTTCCTAGAACGTGGGCTTGGTCTGCCCGCGCACCAGTTTCTCCGAGGCCTTCTTCACCACTATGGAGTCACCCTTGGCCACCTCTCACCCAACTCGATCCTCCACATCACCGTCTTCGTGCATTTGTGTGAGGCGTACCTAGGAGTGAATCCTCTTTGGAACCTCTTTCGGTACTTCTACGTTCTCCGCCATTTGATGGGGACCAACGCGATCGGTGGGGTGACGCTCCACCTCCGCTCTGGGTGATCCAGTGAGTATCTGCGGATGCCCATCACCTCTTCGAACAAGGGGTGGAAGACAGAGTGGTTCTATGGGGCGAACCACCGTCTAGCCATTGAGGCAGATGTCAGCCCGAAGCCGGCACCCCTGACGAGTTGGGGTGACTAGTACTCCTCGGCCAATGAGGATCAGGTTCGTGAGCTGGTGGACACAGTGAAGGAGCTCTGAGAAGGTGGGTTGACTAGAATCGAGGTCGTAGCCTGCTTCTTGCTGCGGCGGATATTCCCACTATAGGCCCATGACAAGCCAGGCTACGAGATGGTCGGTCCTTTTGACCCACGAGCTCCAGAGCCCGGGTAGATGCCCCGAGGTGAGATTGCAAAATACTTCAACTCCTTTTTTCTTGGGAAGCCTAGCTTCCTGGATAGCCTTAGGTTCATGACATACCGCGTCTCGAACCTATGACCCCGGGTGAGTCTTTTAACCTTCTGTTTTTTGCTTTGCTTTGTTTTTCGTTTTTGTCTTGTACTGATGCTTAACCACCCACACGGTGTGATGCACCTAGCTACAAGGTAACACTGCATACTTCTCATAGGTGCTACTCCCTGAGCATCCCTAGGGGGTCAACCCACCTCGTCGGTGGCTGACACGAGGAGGTGGTAGTCCATCCCTTCCGCTCCTGAAGCTGAAGGGGATTGAACTCGGTGGGACGAGTAAGCGCTCGAAGTCCACTAAAATCGGGGTGGGTGGAGCCTCGACGATCGGCAGGCACCGACCGATCCTCGACACCGAGGGGCCCGAGGAGGAGGAGGACGCCACGATCTCCGAGGTGGCGCTAGCCTCTCCCTGCTCTATTCCGATGAAGGTGCCCCAGGCGGGCGACTTCCAAGTCCTTCCGTCTTGCATCGAGGTGAGATTGATGTTGATGTATATGTACTGCTGCTTCTTCTCTGTTGCTGATCTTCATGTGTTTCCATTTTCAGGGTGGACAGAGTTGATCTTCTGTTGGGGCCATCGGTGGCGGAGTCACTCCTTGGCACGGCCATGGAGGCTGAGGCATCAGACCTCAGGGAGGCCGTGGCCATAGTGATCGAGGAAGGTGGCATGGCCCCCATCGATGTGGGCGCCGTGGGCCCGGTCTTGGCCCCGGGGGGTGAGGAGTCAGCCGCCACGGAGGCTGCCGTGGGTGCGATGGTCGGGGCGGCGTTACAAAGGTCGTTGGTCTGCCCGAGGGAGCTGGGTTCGGTATGCAGCCCCCGGCCTTGATGGTAGTGGATGGCCTCGAGCCAGAGGCTAGATCGGGGGCTCCCAATGTGGGAATTGCAGCTTTTGATCCCATCCCAGGCCTGATGCTAGGGGTGGCCGCCCCTCTTCTGTCACAACTTGCAGACGTAATTTCTATTTCCCCTCTGGTACATCTTTCCTTCTGAGTCATTGTTTTGATGGTGACCTGTGTTCTGCAGTTGTTCTGGGTGCACTATGCACCAGAGGTTGAAGCACTCCACCGCGAGCGCGATGATCTCCTCGCCTAGAACACTGAGCTATCACGCAGGGCTGCTGCGGCGAAGACCTCCATGGCTGGTGCGATGGTGACGGCTGAGAATGCCACTCAAATGGCAGAGAAGGCCGAACACCAAGCGACGGCCTCAAGGACCGTGGTCGAGGAGGCAAGGGAGGCTAAAAGAGCCACCTGGCGGGCCCTCAACTAGGCGAAGGAGTCGGTGGAGTCGTCCGCTGCTGAGTATCGGAGTAAGCTTTTCTCGGGTGATCACCCCTTTATTCTTGCCTTTTTTGTCACTTGATCTTAGTCTTCATCGATCTTCTGCTCACAGGGAAACATGATCGGGATCGTGCTCGCATCGAAGAACTAAAGGAGGAGTCGGTCGAGGTTCACATGGTGATCGAGCGCACATACTCGCTCCTGGTCGAGGGTGCCGACGTGGAGTTCCGAGATAAACTTGAGGGGTTCGAGACCCACCTCCACCTCCTTGTTGATGTGGCGGTGAAGTCTAGGGCCGAACAAGCCTTAGTTTACGTCCAGGCCTACTTCCCGTCGGTCGATCTTTGGTAGCTGGAGCGTGGACTACTCGCTGGAGTGACCAAAGACCGGGCCACAGGGTTTCGGCGGGAAGTGGAAGGCGTTGCCACTGCAATTGTCGAGGATCTTCAGTTTCTGCCTCTTCCTGGGGATCCCGCTGTCGGGGTGGCATCCCTGAAGCTCAGGATCTGGCTACGTTGTCCTCCGAAGCTCAAGATCCGGCTGCGTCGTCCCTCGAGGCTCGAGATCTGGCTATGTTGTCCCCCGAGGCTCGAGATCCGGCTGTGTCATCGCCTGAGGCATAATTGTATTATAACCTACGCTAAAGTTAGGAGTGATTAGTTTGAAACCTCGTGCTTTAAGAACTTCTGGCTCTTCTTTTATGAAGTAAAGATAGCATTTTTGCATTTCTTAATTTTCAAGTCCTAATTGCATTTTTTACCTCAAGGAACTTTAGGCCATATAGCACTCGACGCGTGGCCCTTAGGCTACGCACGCGCCTACCGACATCAGGTTGAATAAGCTCTCGTGGGATTCGCAAGTTTGTGATTTTTACTAATCTTCGTGTGCCCTAAACGAGATTTTGAGCCTCGGTATAGCCATATAGTCTTGGGTGTAGGGAACTAATGTCGCTTATGCACCGATCCTGATATCAAGCATCACGAGTTCTCGAGGCCGCTGGGACTTGAAGTTGAGGCTTCAGGAATCGAGCCCCCGAGAGACTTAGCTATTAGCCGGACGTCATGTCATAGCCTAAAATTTTTAAAATATAAAAGTATTAAAAGCTGTGAATAGAATAGAAGGAAAAAAATTTCAGAAAAAAATTAAAACATAATTTTCTTTAAATAAAAGAAAAGAAGTTTGAGTATGAAAATTTGAGGAAGAAAATTTTACAAATAAAATGTTGCT
>KE372851.1:256722-269538 GCA_000418225.1 Zizania latifolia | reverse complement strand
GAGCCCTGGCTCAAAAGGTAAGCTCGCATGCGAGTCTTCCAGTAAACATAGCCAAAAGCCTCAAGTGACGGGACCTTCCCCGAAGATGTCATAGTCGCTCAACGATGGGTTTCGAACCGGTTAAGGTATAGCAAACCCTAACCTTGCTCTGATACCAGCGCTCCCCAACAGTGGTATTAGAGCCATCTTGCGTAGATTGTGATCTAGATCGGTGCATATAGTTGATATACGGTTGTAGTAGATTGGATCTATTACAGTCTAGATCAATCGGTTCATGTGATGAATCGATTGGCAGCATGGGTTGATGAGATCAATCGGTTTACGGGGTAGTTACAGATCAGATCATAATACTTGAATCGGATAAGTTGTTGCATTGGATGCAAAAATATATCCTGATCAGAGTAGGTTACCGATCTGATCGCCTCGGGCGCCTCCCGACTGATCTTCCCGACAAATGTCGCCAACTCCCGAGCGCATCGCCTGACCACCTGGCTGACCTCATCGGCTAAAGAGAAACTGGTTCCCGAGAGGTTGTCTTGGATCGGGATAAATTGTTTGTCCTGAGTAGTTTTTCCATAGAAACTTCATAGATCAGATCTATGATTTTCGCTGGTGGATAGGGCAATGTCCTACAACCCGTGAGGGAGCGTCCTCCCCCTCAACCCCCGCCCGCTAACCGGCTAGCGGGACCACCATGTGTGCGCACCTTGTATAGAGTCCTGGTTCACATCGTTAGCTAGAAAAAGATTCTATGTCTAACTTATTTTTGCAGAGAATGATGTGAATGGTATGGCCCTATATGATTTGTAAGAGATGTATGTGATGCATATAACTCTTATACATGGCTTGCATGCCATGATCTTCAGCTATGTGATAGCTGTCTCTGCTGTATTTGCTGACCTGCGTGTCGACCTAGATGCTGGAATCAATTATTGTAATCTTTATTTTCTAGCTATTATAGTAGTAGTCTAGACTTGAGATTGCAGGATTTCAAGCATGGTGGCCTGAATGAGTGATGTGGAGGATGGAGATCATCTACACCACTAATGGAGATAGAGATGACCTTTTGCTTGGGCCATACTACTTCACAATTGAATATGTTTATCTATGATGTTTACTATCTTACTTTCATGCAACGTCATATGCGATATGTTGTCATGACAGGATAGAATCCCTCAAGAAAAATTAAGTGTTCATGCCTTTTCAATTGCTGCACCTAACATGGTGGTGATCATTGTTTGGTGGGTCTACCAAAGTAGAGTGCCATCAATTATCATTGCTAGTTAGGATAGATGTCGGATATCTATATGCAGGAGTTTTTGGTTTGCTTAATAAGGTTATTAAAACGGTTTTGGACCTTAGGGCATAAGGTTGGGGCCAAAGCATGGTGATGCTAACCTAATGAATAGGAGTCACATGAAGATGTGATTAGCAAGGTGTTGCTTATCACATGTCATTAATTTCTAGCAGTGATGCCAAAGCTCACTAGGGATTAGTAAAATGAGGATCTTGACCCGCTATGTAACCTAGAGGGAGGCTTTTGGTTTCCAAAATTATAGTGGAAGAATCTTTTGTTAAATAGTTTAATGAAAGATTAACATAAATATATGTGCTAAACTTTGCATATCTTATGTTATAGATTATGTCAGTCTCTACCATGTCTAGTTCTTTTAATTTGTGATCTATCTTTGAGAAAGAAAAACTTAATAGAACAAACTTTATAGATTTGTATAGAAATTTGAGAATTGTTCTTAAACAAAAAAGAAAAGAGTATGGTCTTAAAAATCTCTACCCTGATGACTTGTCTGATAATGCTACTGTGGCTACACGGCATGCTTACGAGAAGCACACAAATGATTGTCTTGATGTGAGCTGTCTCATGCTTGCCACAATGTCCTCTGAGCTTCAGAAGCAATATGAGAACACAGACGCTTACAATATTATTATGGGTCTGCGTGGTATGTTTGAGAACCAAACAAGGGTCGAGAGGTTCAACACCTCAAAATCCTTGTTTGCGTATAGGTTTGCTGAAGGAAATCCCGTCAGTCCCCATATTATCAAGATAATTGGCTATATTGAGAGTCTAGAAAAACTAGGCTTTCCCCTTAGCCAAGAGTTGGCTACTGATCCAATTCTTCAATCCCTGCCATCAAGTTTTGAACCATTCATATTGAATTATCATATGAATCGCATGGATAAAACCTTGATAAAACTGCATAGGATGCTGAAAACCGCCGAGAAAAGCATTAAGAAAAACAACAATCATGTGATGATGTTGTAGAAAGGCAAGAAACATCCCCGTATCAAGAAATATGCGGTCAAGAGGAAATTGACTCCCGATGAGATCGCGAGCAATTCCAAAACCAAAAAGGATAAGAAAGGGGTGACTCAAGATGTAGTATGCTTCTACTGTAAAGAGCCGGGTCATTGGAAGAGGAACTGCAAGAAGTACTTGGAGGATCTCAAGAAGAAGGAAAGTACGACTTTTGCTTTAGGTATAAATGTTATAAAAATCAATCTTGCTACTTCATCTTTTGATTCTTGGGTATTTGATTCCGGATTAGTGGCTCACGTCTGCAAGTCGTTGTAGGGGTTGAGAAGAAGTAGAAGTTTGATTAGAGGCGAAGTGGATCTTCGCGTAAGCAATGGAGCAAGAGTTGCTACGGTTGCTATCAGCACCATGCCATTGTCTCTACCTTCAGGATTAGTTTTAGAATTAAATAATTGTTATTGTGTTCTATCTCTATCTAAAAATGTTATTTCTGCTTCATGTTTGCAAGCAGAAGGTTATGACTTTAGATCAATGAACAATGATTGTTCTCTTTATTTTAAAGAAATGTTCTATTGTCATATTCCATCGGTGAATGGATTATACGTTTTAAATCCTGAAGAATCTCACGTCTATAACATTAATACGAAAAAGCAACGTCTTAATGATTTGAATCTCACGTTTATTTGGCATTGTCACCTAGGTCATATAAATGAGAGACATATGGAGAAGCTCCATAAAGATGGTCTTCTCGACTCTTTTAATTTTGAATCATTTGAGACATGTGAATCTTGTTTACTTGGTAAGATGACAAAGGCACCTTTCACAGGTCAAAGTGAGAGGGCAAGTGACTTATTCACACTGATACATACTGATGTATGTGAACCAATAAGATCAATAGCCAAAGGTGGTTTTCAGTACTTCATAACTTTTACCGATGACTTTAGTAGATATGGATATATCTATCTAATGAGACATAGGTCTGAATCCTTTAAAAAGTTTAGGGAATTTTGGAATAAAGTACAGAATCATTTAGGAAAGACAATCAAGTTTCTATGATTAGATCATGGAGGAGAATACTTGAGCCTTAAGTTTGGTAATTATCTAAAAGATTGTGGAATCGTTCCACAATTGACTCCACCCAGAACACCTCAATGAAATGGGGTCTCCGAGCAGAGAAATCGTACCTTATTAGATATGGTCCAATCAATGATGAGCCAATGTAATCTTTCATTATGCTTCTGGGGATATGCTCTTGAAACATCTACTTTCATACCAAATAAGGTTCCATCAAAGTCAGTTAAAAATACTCTATATGAGATATGGACAGGATGACGTTCTAGTTTATCTTTTCTTAAGATTTGGGGTTATGAGGCTTATGTAAAGCGCTTATAGTCTGATAAGCTCACTCCTAAATCTGATAAGTGCTTCTTTGTCAGGTATCCTAAGGAAACTAAAGGATATTACTTCTATAATAAAGAACAAGACAAAGTGTTTATCGCCCGACATGGTGTATTCTTAGAGAAAGAGTTTCTCTCAAGAAGGGTTAGTGGGAGCCCGGTGCATCTCAAAGAAGTTCAAGAAACACCTAAAAGTATTTCAACTCTCACACAACCACAACAGGATAATCAAAGTGTTAAAGAACCTGTTGTAAATACACCGCACCACGTAGGTCAGAGAGGGTACGACATGCACCTGAAAGGTTCGTGTTTTTTATCACTAATGAACAGGATATATTATTGTTGGACAATGATGAGCCCAAGACCTATGAAGAAGCAATGGTGGGACTAGACTCTAAGAAATAGCTTGGAGCCATGAGATCCGAGCTTAAATCCATGTATACCAATCAAGTTTAGAACTTGGTTAATCCAACCGATGGTGTAAAAACCATCGAGTGTAAATGGGTTTTCAAGAAGAAGATAGACATAGATAGAAATATTCACATCTATAAAACATGATTGGTGGCTAAAGATTTCAAACAGATTCAAGGTGTTGATTACGATGAAACCTTCTCGCCCGTCGCAATGCTAAAGTCTATTTGAATCATTCTAGCGATTGCTATATATTTTGATTATGAAATATGGCAGATGTATGTCAAAACAGCTTTCCTTAATGGAAATCTGAGTGAGGATGTCTACATGACAAAGCCGACTAGTTTTGTCGATCCACAATCAGTTGGAAAGGTATACAAACTGTAAAAAGCTATTTATGGGTTGAAGCAGGCATCTTAGAGTTGGAACATTCGGTTTGATGATGTGATCAAAGGGTTTGGTTTCATCAAAAATAAAGAAGAGCCTTATGTTTACAAGAAGGCTAGTGGGAGTACGCTGGTATTTCTGATACTATATGTAGATGACATATTATTAATCGAAAATGATATACCTATGCTGAAGTCTATTAAGTCTTCATTGAAAAATAGTTTTTCTATGAAAGACGTAGGAGAAGTAGCATATATTCTAGGTATCAAGATCTATATAGATAGATCAAGGAGGCTAATTGGATTAAGCCAAGATACATATATTGACAAGGTGTTGAAGAGGTTCAACATGTAGGATTCCAAGAAATATTTCCTGCCGATGTCACATGGCATAAGTCTCAGCAAGACTTAGTATTCGAGTACACCTGATGAGCGAGATAAGATGAATAGGATTCCATATACCTCGGCAATTAGATCTATCATATATGTCATGCTTTGTACACACCTAGATGCCTCGTATACTTTGAGCATTACGAGCAGATAACAATCAGATTCAAGTGAGAGTCACTAGATAGCAGTAAAGAACATCTTAAAGTACTTGAGAAGGACTAAATATATGTTCCTAGCTTATGGAGGTGAAGAAGAGCTTATTGTAAGTGGTTACACCGACGAAAACTTCCAAACCGATAAGGATGACTACAGATCGCAATCTGGATTCATTTTCTACCTCAATGGTGGAGCGGTGAGCTGAAAGAGTTCTAAGCAAGAGACGGTAGCTGATTCTAAAACAGAAGCCAAGTACATAGCAGCTTCGAAAGCTACCAATTAGGCTATTTGGATCAAGAAATTTGTTTCTGAGCTTGGTGTGATGTCTAGTGTCTCTAGTCCGATAGACCTCTATTATGATAATAGTGGTGCTATCGCACAAGCAAAGGAGCCTAGGTCACACCAGAAGTCTAAACACATACTTCAGCAATATTATCTGATCCACGAGATAGTGGATAGGGGAGATATAAAGATATGCAAAGTATAAATTGATTTGAACGTTGCATATCCGTTGACAAAGCCGCTCCCGTAGCCCAAGCATGGGGCGCATACTAGGTCTATGAGTATTAGAAATCTACATAGTTGACTCTAGTGCAAGTGGGAGATTGTTAGCATTATACCCTAGAGGCAACATGAAGGTATTGTATGTGGCATACTATATTTATGAAATAAACTTATTTATTCCTTAAAATAGATTGTCATTATGGATCAACAAGTACATGACTTGTTCATGAGACTCATAATGTAACTATTTTTAAAGGATCCCTGATCGATTCTAAGTCATATATGGAACAGATATGACTAAGATCAGCATGTGTATTGATTGATGATCATGTCTCATGGATCATGGGTATGGAGATACCAACTCAATAACATGAACGTATGTTAGAGAACATATGCTGGATAGACCCACTATGAGACACTATTGAGATTCCATGTGTCATCAGTAGGTTGCCTCCATCCGGGCTGATAGGTTGACAGCCTCTGCTAGGGCGAGACTGTCTTTCTCATATGCACGGGAAGTGCTGACGTTTCCCCAAACAGTGATAACTCCGCTAGGGCCTGGCATCTTGAGCACCAAGTACGGGTAGTGCCCGATTGCCATGAATTTTGCTATGGATGGTCTTTCTAGGATGGCATGGAATGGAATGTCATATTCTGCGACCTAGAAGGTGATGTGCTTGGTCCGATAGTTATCTCGAGAACTGAATGTGACCGAGAGAGTTATGGAGCCTAGCGGCACCGAGCTCTGTTCTGGTATGATGCCGTAGAACGGGAAATTGTCCTTTTTCTGGAGGTTGTCGACCGAGATGCCTAGGTTAGTAAGGGACTGACAGAAAAGGATGTTTAGCCTATTCTCTCCATCGATCAGTACCCACCTCATGCGTACTTTAAGAATCACTGGGTCAACCACCAGGGGCCAACGCCTAGTTTTCGGGACGTTTGTCCATTGGTCATCCTAAGAAAAGGTGATCAGGACTTTCGACCACCGCAGCCACTGAAGTTCCTCCAATCCTACGGCGTTGATGCATCGATCTAGAATCTTCTGCTGTCATTTAGTTTTGGCTGACGTGGGGCCTCCGAAGACAATGTTCATAGTTTTATGAGGTTCTTGGAAGTCGTTGTCATTTTGAGGCCGACTATCATTTCTCGGGGCGTCATCATCATCTCGACGTCTTTTGCTCTGGCGGGGATTATTGCGCGATTCTTTAACAAGCACGTCCTGTAGAGAATAACACTTGCGCATGGTGTGCTTGCCTTTGGATAAAACGGGTATGGTTTGTCGAGTTCTTCCAACATGGCTTCATCTTCTTGGCATCGTGTGCTATAGGCGGCTGCCACGGTTCTCTCTGTATTTCTTTTTCGCTCTTGTTTGCCCTAAGAGGATCTCGGTCGCTCGTCCTCTCGTCGGGGGGACCAAGGTCGGTCGTCTTTGTTCCGACGAGATAGACTCTCATGGCATGACAGCTCTAACTTTTCCCTTTGAGCATCTTCACAGTCGACATAACTTTCAGCGATGGAGATCATCTAGGCTATGGTCTTTGGCTTCTTCCTCATGAGGGCCTCGTGCAACTCAGAAGAGTGGAGCAGAGCATCGATGAAGAAGTTGATGATGTCTCTTTCGTCGATGTCCACAATCGTAGTCCTTTTCTCCGAGAACCTTTGGATAAAACTGCGGAGCGTCTCATCCTCCTTCTGTCGCAATTATTAGAGGTCGTATCGGGTCCCAGGCTTCTGCCATGTTCCCTGTTAGTTGTCGATGAAGGCCGATCGAAGTTGAGACAGGAGTCGATAGAGTTCCTGGGTAGCCTCGAGAGCCAATTGTTGACAGACAAAGAGAGCATGACAAGAGATAGTTTGCCATAACCCCCTCATCCCCTCCTCCTACTCAAATGGCGGTGTAATAGAGTCGTAACCATTGCGAGGGATCCATTTTACCATCGTATGGTTCAATTCCCGCCGGACAGAAGGACCTCGGCCATCTGACTTGTCTCAAGCGCCAAGTGAATGCAGAGAAATCACCGTGATCATCTCGGCTTCTGCTTCTTCTGCGATTGTAGGGATTGTGACCTTCGGCTGAATCGTCTTGCTTGGCGCTGCTGTTGATACTGCTGTGGCAATTTTTTATGTTGCCTTGATTATTGGTCAGTTTGCAGATCTCGAAATGCAGCCTGTTCCGCCTCCTTGTGGGAGGCGCTTATACGTGGTCGCCACACGGGCTGTCAACAGGTGGGTTTTGGCTGTGCGATGGTTGGTACCATCCTTGACCATCGTCCTCCTTGTCTTCCGGGGGAGGAGTTAGTGGTCGAGCTGGAACTAGAGCCGGGGTGTTGATCTGAGTTGCTATCGCCTGAGAGAGCGTTTGGCTCACCGTATCTCTGGAGGTTTGGGAAAAGAGCTGAGAGCCCTCTTTATGGCCACCAGGTTGGCGGCCGGAGTCTTGAAGACCTTCTCCCCACCGAGTTCCAGAGTGAATTCATCCTTGAGGTTTCAACGGATCTCATTATTTTGTTCGACCTGACTGGCTTCAGCGAGGCGTCGCCTCTCGCTGCTGGTAGTGGATAGTGCTCCCTCAGCCATCATAATAAGATTGGCCAGGAGCCACCGATTATCCTTGAACCTATCGAGCAACCTGGTCTCCGTCCACCGGTGGTGAACTGTCCATCCTTTCTTGTTGGAGAAGATGATGTAGTGCTCGGGGCCAGCCGAATCCTAGAGTTGATCCGTCCATCCATTTGTTCGCCTCATCGAGGGACACGACAAGACCAACCGTCCATCCGGATCCCCGATGAACATCAAACTCCCAAATACGAAGACAGAGCCGGCTGGGACGAGGAAATCCAAAAGAAGTCCCATCAGATCCTGGTGAAAGCGACGTGAACCCCTACCTGACGCACCAACTATCGGTGAATCACCGGCCAGTCCACCTAAGGGGTACTCGAGATGGTGATTAGATGTTATGTAAGGGAAGTGCAGCACCTTCGAACCCGATGGTCAACTCTAGAACACAAGAGTCAAGATTTATACTGGTTCAGGCCTCTCGGAGGATAATAGCCCTATGTCTAGTGTTTTAATGTCAACTATGATGGTGGATCTTATAATACGACGCAATCAAGCCATCAAGGCTTGGGCGTCGAAAGCAAGAAAAATATGGTAGAGCTAGATGGCTAGATGATGGTTGATCGTCGATGAGATAGATGCCTCTGTGGGGTCTTGCCTCCTTTATATACTTAGGAGGTAAGCCTAACAATCCCAAAACTCTATCCCGAGTAGGACTTAGATTCCCTACCGAACTTAGGTGCTAAATCCCTAATTACAAGGATTCTGGTACAAATAAATCTTTAGATAACATATCCGAAGCTTAACTACCCGATAAGCACTCCACTTTTCTTATCGGAATCAAACCCCCTGTTTATGGGCCATACTGGACGATCAATGCTGGTCTTGGCCTGCCCTTGGTCTGGTCTGATAAGCCCAACTATGAGCTACCTGGGGGTCACACCCCCGACAATTAGCATATGTATTGATTGATGATCATGTCTCGTGGATCATGGGTATAGAAATACCAACTCAATAACATGGACATATGTTGGAGAACATATGCTGGATAGACCTACTATGAGGCACTATTGAGATTCTATGTGTCATCAGTAGGTCTCAGTAGTGTTTATGTAAAATCCATAGACCTGAGATCATCATGGTTCCCAACATGCATAGTAGCTTACTTTGAGTCTATTAAATGCTACTCCATAACTAGGTAGTTATAAAAGTAGTCTTCGGATATGCTATAAAATATGTAGTGGGATGTGAGTGGTCAAGATAGAATTTGCCCCTCCTTATGGAAAATATATCTCTGGGCCCCTCGATGTAATGGATTATGGAAGTGCATGGCCATACCGACGTGACTAAGAAGTTAATCACATGTTATAATCCAATACGGAGATCGAGAGAGGATCGAGCTATTAAAAGGATGGAACAAATCTTACCTTGTGATTGATCGATATCGTGAGGCAAAGAGACATGTACATAAGATACATTATAAGGTTCAGCCGATATGATCTTTACGTATATTTGGGTTAATATGGTTTGCTAGAGGCCGCTATTAACGGAGTATTAGAAAGGAGTTTATATGTTAACCAAGCTATACGTGAACCTACAGGGTCACACACTTAACGGGTTGGAACATTGGATTCGAATATGATTCGAATTGGGCTCAATTTGGATAGAGATCCAAACGGTTTGGATCGAGATCCAAACAGATCGGATAGAGATCTGAATAGAGTCCTAGTTAGGCCCTGTAGGGCCCAAGCTAGGACATCTATATATATGAGGGTGTGGGGCTTGTGCAAAGTATACTTTTGTGCATGCTAATATGTTAGTTACCATGAGCAAACCATAGCCGTCGCCTTCTCGAGCCCTACCTTCTCGCTGACCGCTCGGGTGTTAGTACACCATCGGCCGACGTTCTCACCCTGGATGTGTGGATACCAATAGAGGCATTGCTATTCTGCTTCGCATCGGCATCGGCGTTACTGATTGGATTGGTGGCATCATCGGCTTGAGTACAGATGAGGACTTCCTAATCGGATCATCCATCTCCCGAGGACATGATCGACAACTTCTTGAGGACCTTGATCAGCTACCTCGAGAAGACGTTGATCAGCTTCCCAAGGATGTCGATTGGCTTCCTGACTACATTGACACGCGCGTGTTGGATCAGCTCGCTACTTTAGCACCTCTTCCACTAGTCTGCGTGCCTAAGGTATCGATCTATGGTCCCTCTCTCAGTAAGATATACTAGTGTGTGTGGTAGAAATTTTTTGTTTTCGGCTAGCGTAGACTCCACGTTCCCCAACACCGCCAATGGGGTGGTAGCCGACACCGTGGTAGGAGATCTTGTTGGCATCGGTAGATCACGAGGAGCTGACTTCTTCGGTCAGGGAGGGATGACAACAATCTTCTTAGGTGGTGGGGCAGTATTCCTCGGCACCTTGGGTGCCCCACGTTTTTTTGCCCCTTTGCGAGCAGGTGGCGCAGTGGTCGATGGGGCGGCATTCAGCAAGGTGTTGGGGTCCAAGCGCCACACCCCAACTTGGGGTTGTTTGACGGCAAGGCATAGCTGATCGGTTTCCTGCTCTAGCTTCACGTCAGCGTAGCTGGGCGGGCATCCTACAAGAAAGAACATACAATGTCAGTACCCACCATACGGTTGTAGCCATAAAAGGCAGGTGGCAAGCAAAGCCGATACCTCATCATCATCCATCGGAAACTCAGGATCAAAGTAGGAGCGGATGACGGACAGACGAAGATTGAAAAGATAAAGCAGCCATTCGTCCCAAAACCTCTCAAAAGAGACAGATACATCAGTACAAGGAGTGAAACTCTTTAGATCATGGAAAGAGAGATCAACAAGTAGGCGCTTGATATATCGATACTCTAATGGCCGTATGCTGCACTTGACTTTGATCTTTCCGAAGAAACAGAAGTCCATCGGCATTTGACCAAGCCCAAATTGGCAGGAATACACCATCGGATGGTAAAATTCATAAGATGGCTCAGTTGGTCCTTGAGGAAGGCCGATGGGGAGTAGACCAGGTTGAATGGCAGCAAAGAAATTGATGGTAGAAGACTTATCGGTCCCAACCTCTGACGACCGAAGGTGGCTCGGATCTTCAAAATCGTCAGTACAAAAATAGGCGAACCATACTTGGACGGATTTAGCAATACCAAGGTAAAACAATATGAAGAATTCGCCTACCCCAATGGCCGATAAAGGAGCAACTCAGAACATAGAAATCGCTTCTCCGAAGGAGGTGCATCGGCAGGTGCGAGGGACTTCACTCTCACAGTGACCGCTAGGAAAACTGAGACTGAGCAAAGGAGAACGGACAACGGCTTCATAGGTGTGAGGATTTAACCACATCTGCACAAACCACCAGGGCCACCGATCCGATCAATGGGTCTCTCGCATAAAAGCCTCTCCACGATCTGATGCATCATACGGAAGGCGGACCCAAGAAGTATCCAGTCAATCGGTAGGTTGTTATGATCGGCCAGGCGCTCGGCTAAATACTGGTAATCTTCAGAAGGACCACCAAAAGAATCACAGAAGAAAAAGTGCGCCAGCCATATGTTGAGAAAAGCAAAATGCTCTCGTGGGCTGACAGTTCCAGTCTTCTTGTTGTGATGTTCCATATACCTTCGCCAATTGCTGAAACTGTTGGCTTGCAGGCGATGTGAGATCTTGATCCTGAAATCAACATTGTAATCGGCCTCCACTATCTCTAGGCCAGTCAACATCGCCACGTCAAGGAGAGTAGGCCCCATCGGCCCATGTCCGGATATGAAGGCGTTCAAAGCATCAGACCAAAAGTAACAAGCAACCACCAACATTGGGTAATCTATCGGGGGATTGGCCAGGGATAATCCGATGCAATGACCAATCTTCATTTCATCCCAATACAAATGGTAGGTGGCCGATACTCAAAGGTGATGGAATTGTGCCCAAGAAAATTCTGGGGGAATCGGAAGTTCCGGCTATAGCCGGAAGTTTCGGAGTTCTAGAGCATCCGGAAATTCCGGTAGAACCGGAAGTTCCGGGCCAGCCCCTGAATTTGGTTTTCTGGACGAACCGGAAGTTCCGGTTGTGATCGAAAGTTCCGGTTCAGAATTAATTCGATACAGAAGGTCTGTTTCAGAAGTTCCGAATGGAGTCGGAAGTTCCGGGTCGGAATTAATTCGATACAGAAGGTCTGTTTCAGAAAGTTCCGGGTGTAACCGGAAGTTCCGGACCCAAATTAATTCTATACAGAAGGGTAATTTCGGAAGTTCCGGATAGGATCCGGAAGTTCCGATGACCGGAAGTTCCGGCTGTAACCGGAAGTTCCGGGGTGCGCAGATTAGATCTGTTGGGCTTTTAATCTGGATTAAGAGGTCCATGCTGGGCACTATATAAAGGAGGAGAGGGTGGCACGCAAGGGGCGGCTGCTTTTGCTCTACCCTAGCCCTAGCCGCCACCTCTCCTCTCTCCCAAGTAATCACAAAGGTTGTGATCAAACCCTAGAAACTTCACGAGTGGTGCTAGCACGCCGGCGTGGAGTGTTTCCATCCCTGTACGTGTGGACTTCGTGGAGGTGCTGCTAGAATAGCAGCACTCGTCGTCTTCTTCATGCGAAGATCGCTGGACTTCATCGACCTGATCGCCAGCGAACGGGCGAGGCAAGAAGGAAACGAGCGAGGACGCGCTTCTCCAAATCTTCTTCCGCTGCACTAGCGCGTCTCGCGTTAGAAGGTAATGATCCAT
>KE372851.1:221205-249456 GCA_000418225.1 Zizania latifolia | reverse complement strand
AATGGCGGCAGCGAGCGACGGCGGTCGTCCCAGCGAGCCCAGAAGCACAAACGGTGGTAGAACTTGACCAGTGGCGGTGAGGAATTCAAGAGGTTTTGCTGAAGGAGAGAGAAAGTGTAAAAGCTTACAGAGGAAGGGAAAGAACACATGCTTTATAGCCGAGAGGGAAGCACCGGTTGAGTTCCCAATGCAAAGCCAAAGCGACGTGTTGGTTGTGAGGTTCTAGGAGGAATTCGAAACATGACCTCCCATGTCCTAAACTCGGGGGGCATGGGGCACACCATTGCTGATGCGCCACAACCGGCACATACCTATTTAAAGCACGTCATGCACCCGATCAAAGTTTGGTCAAGGGCATCAAGCCCACGCTGATGGTTGCGAGGCCGATGAACCTAGGAATTCCTGGTACACCGCAACCGGCATACGCTTACAAATGCGTCATGAGTTTGTTCAAAATTGGTCAATGGCATCGACTCGGGGAGCATTGCGCCTATCAGTTCGAGGCCGATGGACCTGAAGATTTCTGGCCAAAAAATTCAAGTTTTTGAAATTTTAAAACTCTTCAAATCTTACAACACAAGGTTGAAGGTGTTCGGGTCAACAGAGGATGTTGGGCCGATCGAAGGACTTGTTTGGCCAGATGTTTTATAAGTTCCTATACAAGTTTTAAGAGCTCATCAGCAGAAGGAAAGGAAATAATAGCCGATGAAATAATTTCATAAAAGACAAGTCTTCCGAAAGATATTATATTATTTACAGAAAAGGCGTTACAAAAGCCGATTGCAAAATTTAAAGTGATTACAAGGTGCTAAGGAAATGCTCTAAGGCAGAAGTTGCATTGGATTGGTTCCTTTTGATGCGTGCAATTGTGTCAGTGGCATCCTCATCGCTTCCACTGACCATCCAAAGGAGTTGTTGCTTCTGGGAGCGGTCTTCATTCAGGTTGATTAGGTCAGTCTTTTTGAATTGAATTTTGATCGTCGAGTTGTCCAGAATTTTTTGCCGATTCACTATACAATCCTAGAGCCCATCTAGCGTTTTGGTCCAAAGACTGATTTACTGAAGGATATGACTTTCTTCTACTTTAAGCAGATCCAGGTATGTCTGGTCCTGATTGGGTAGGCTGAGAAGGAATTGAAGTTGATCTTCAGCTGTGCGCACCTTGGCATCGGCTGAGTTGAAGTTTTGGTGATGGACCTTTTGCATCACATGATCAGCGTGGCGGGAGTACGCACTTTGTTAGGCTGACTGGTGATCTCAGGAGAAAGCCCGTAAAAGGCTATTGGCTAGGTCCTCGGGGAGCCGATCAGCTACGGACTAGAGTCAGGCTCGTGCTACCTTGATGTCTTGGAAAAAGGAGCTAATAAGGCACCGAAGATGGTTAAGTATGGCCAATAGATCACTTTGAATGGGGTCCTTGGAGAAGAAAGCTATGTCCAACGATTAGGATTCAATATCGGTGAACGAGGCCTGAAGAGGGTAAAAGATGAACCGATGGATTCACAAAAACTGTAAACAGTGAAGATGAGGTTCACCTGAGGTAATCGGCGAGCAAGCGAAGCACTTATGGCCAGCAGGGAATCTTCAGAGCCATTGTCTTCATTGGAATGGAAGTTGAGCAGCTCTTAGTTTGGGGCCAATTCAGGTCATAGTCACCACCGGCGCTGATTGGCTGAGTTGGGACATCATAGTTCCTGAAGTTCGAAGGGATTAGCGAGTTAGAGTTCAATTCAGTAGAAACCTAGAATTCAAGAATGAGAACGAAATGCGCAAAAACTCGAAGAAGCTAGAGCAAAATGTTGTACAAACAAAACCAGTAAGCCGAGAAAACCATACTGAATCATGATTGCTGGATGCGGTGTGCTGAGGAGAACTTATCTTCAGCTTCTTGTTCAACGGAGAGCTTGGAATGTTGGAGGCCATTGGAGCAAAGGGAGAAAAGCTGCTGGTGTATAACGAAGATGGCAGAGCTTGAAGAAGAAGACGTGTTAGGCAGGCTTTTATACCCTCTGCATGGTGATCTGGCGATTGAGTTCTCGAGGAAAGATTTCAAAACGTGATGTTTCGTATTTTGAACTTGGGGGACATGTGTTGACACTGGAAATTGGACTGACGTGCCATCAGGATGGCAGACAAGTGACTGGGCCGATGGGCCACCGAAAGGAATTCAACGAGCGAAGATGGGTTGCACATGACGTGGGCTGATGCTTCATGGTGTTTATCTTTTAGTTAGCGAACAATTAGAGTTAGTTGAGATTCTGTGTCAAGCACAGATTGCGTGTCTCTCTGGCTATAAATAGCTAGGCCCGAGGCTATTGTAAAACATTCACACAACTAATCAATCAACCCTTCAACGCATCGCCAACTTTAGGTATGTAGCATTAGGGTGATTCCCTGTCGGGATCAGGCTGTATTGATTAGGTCTGACCTCTAATCACGATGGGGATAGCCTCTTCGGTAAACTGATTGATCTATTCATGGCTTTCTCGGTTGAGTCTGATACCATGATTAGATTGAGTAGGTTTGCTAGTTATCGGTTTAATGCATTGATTCGTCTTTCTTATGATATGCTTTATTGCCCAAGTCTATGTGTTGGCCAATCACGTCGATCCGGTAGATTGTGTCAGATCAGGTTGCATGCCGATCGTCAACATGGTGCTGTCTCGGTTGAGTCTGATCCAAGGTGTTGATGGGGACGTACATGAGTTGGTTTGATCTAATCTACTGGTCCGGCGTTCATCGGAGTTTTAGCCGATGGATCATTTGTTATTTTGTCGATCGGGTCGATTCTATTCATAGTAGTTCTGATATGATATCTTTACGCTGCATCGGTTTAGTTCGAACTATAAAGATTGATGTGTCAGAGTGCTAGCATTAAGCCGATTGTTGGAATTTATGGTACCTTACATGCTTTTCATGATGCATCGTAGTCTTTATAAGTGCTATCGAAGCCGATGCCGATGGGCCATCGCCGATAGCGTTAGGACATCTCACGTGTTTTTTTCCTTGTTAATTGCAGGGTCAAATTGACTAGCATTCTCTATACACCTCTAGGTTATTTAGAACCTGTACTAGAGCTGAGCAGACTCTCCCAAGTCTTCGAGTGTGAAGGTGCAAGAATCCCTGCGCGATTTTTGCGTCAATAGCGAGATGTGTGCGAATATGGAAAGATAAGAGGCAAATTCGGAAGGAGTTATGATTTGAGGATTCATAAGAGATATGGATTCCTAATTAGATTACTACTCCAGAAGTTATTGATTTTGTGGCTCATGGTGACAGCCATAAGAGTTATATAAATAGACTAGAGGGGAGAGCAAAAATTGTATGGGAAGAGACCGATCAAGAGAAAAATTAGGGTTTAGCCTTTTGCTCTTCCATCTAGGCTTGTGAATGTGGATTTGGTGAGGGGTGCTTTGGATTGCACCTTATAAACACTCTCATATAATAAAGATTCATCTTCAAGCATCAAGGAGTGTGGTATTGTGTTCTTTCTTCTTAATGTTTATCGGTTTGCATCGTTTGGCTTATTCTGTGATTTTGCTTTTACTTGCGATTTAATTTGAATTTATTCATCCAAAACCTTGCTAGGATATTGGGAATGAGATCTGAAAAGTTTCATTGGTTAATTCCTTCTATTTTAGGAGTAATTAAGATTTTAGTTTTTGGATCAGATCAGTCCTGTTTTTTACATTGTTGTGAATTTCGAGGGTCATAACTTTTAATTGGGAACTCAGATTTGAGTGAAATCTGTTGATAATGCTTCGTATTGAAGTCTAGTTTTTTGTGTTAAAATTTTAGATCAATCCGAGTTATGGATCTAAAGTTACGCATGTTTTACCGTTGCTATAACAAGCTATTTTCAGTGGTCAGGAAATTTTTAGAGTGGTCGGGAAATTTCAGGCCGGTCAGGAAAACTGGTCGGGTATTTTCAGACTGATCGGGAATTAGTTTTCTGATTTTATTTTAATTATCAAATTTGGGGTATTGCAACCATTCACCCTCCTTTGGTTGCCGTGGTTAGTGTGTTTCGATCTTACAATTGGTATCATAGCTTGGTTTCTATTTTTGTTTTGATCTTCACCAATCTTAATAATCACCATGGCATCCGAGAGGTTTTCTATTAAGCCTTATATTTTTTATAGAATTGATTTTTAGTTTTGGAAAATAAAGATGAATGCTTATATCATGTCACAGGGTTTTGACAAATGGGAAAAGGTTTCTAAACCATATGATCCACTTATTGATAATCAAGTTAATGGCACTAATAAGACTGCTTTTGAAGCAAATTACAAAGCTCGAAACTTGATTATCAATAGTGTTGGCGTTCTGATTTTGATCGTATTTCTCATTTTTCTTTCACGCATGAGATGTGGAATGCTCTTTGTGTCTATCATCAAGGCTCTTCCACAATCAAGAAAGTGCATAAAGACGTGTAAAAGAAAGAGTACATAAAATTTGAGATGAAACCGGGTGAGACCTTGGATGAGTATTTTGCTTGCTTTAACAAAATTATTAGCAATCTTTATCTAGTTGATTCTTCTTATGCTACTAATTATACTGATTCTAAAATTGCTAGACATTTACTTAATGGGCTTGATATGTCGGCTTGGGAGATGAAAGTTGTTTCAATTCAAGAGTCGGTAGACATGACTACTCTTACTTTGGACACTCTTTATTCGAAATTGAAAACTTATGAATTGAATGTCTTTTCACGCAAGATTTCTCCTAAATCAATGTCATTAATTTCTTCATCTTCTAATGAGTTCTTTTGTATCATTTTTGAGTGTTTCTTTAACAGCTTTAAATACATTGTCTGATGAACAATTTGAACAGTTTGCAGAGGAGGACTTAGCTTTGCTTTCTATAAAAGTTACTAAAACTTTGAATAATGTAAGAAACAGAAGAAGAGTGGTTATGTTCGATGCTTTAAATGTGGTGAGGCAAACCATATTCGTGTCAACTATCCTAAGCTCAAGAAATCTTCAAAAGAATACAAGGAGGATAGCAAACGCCCATCCAAAGAGGGTAAGATAAAGAACCGTAACTATAAGAAGATGATGCATCGAGTCCTTGCCACCCTCGATCAAGTTGATATGAGTGATGTGGACTCAATGAGCAATGGAAGTGAATATAAAAGTAAAATGCCCCCCTCACTGGGCCCATCAGCGAAGCAACTGCTACTTAATCGGGCGGTTTGCTTTCGTGCAAGGCCCCCGCTGCTGGGCAAAAAGAATAATCTCACTGGAATATATCTTATGGCATGTGACGTGGTAGGCTCCAACGAGGATGAACTCTACAGCGATGAAAATAAGGTAAAACATACTTTTGATGATTTAGCTGGCTCAAGTCTTTTATTCCTGATGATGATTCATGTAAATCATGTGATGCTTTACAGTCTGACATTATTGCTTTAAGGAATGTTCATGCTTCTACTCTTCATAAGCTCAATGATAAAATTGTTAATAATGAATCCTGTTTTGCTATTGATATTACTGTGCTTAATCGTGTTATTGATGAATTATTTATTTCCAAGAACTATTTGAAAAGGATAAAAGTTACTTTATATGCTAGTTCTTTGGTAAATACCTTATATTGTAGTAAATTCAAACAACTTAATAATATAAATAGCTCAACCACTGTGAAACATGATTCAACTTCTTGTTCAAACGCTCATTGTTTGAATTGAAACTAAAAGATACTTATGGTAGAGTTGAACTTTTGCAAAATGATTTGCGTACTCATGAGGTATTGTCTTGTTCAAATTGTCAAAAACAAAAAGGTATTGCTGATGTTTGTAATAATTATGCTGCTTTGTGTGAGATCATGTGTATGCTTATTGATATGTGATGAATAAATTGGTTTGAGGTTATTTGATATGTGATGAACAAATTGGTTTTGATTGTTTAGAGTGGTCGAGCTTTTTGGTCGGGTGGTCGGGCACTTTAGTCAAGCACTCGGGAAATTTCAGCACTCGGACACTTAGCACCCAAGAAATTTAGCCCTCGGAAAAATTCAGCACCCGGAAGAATTTAGCACTCGGGATTTTGGATCAGTCGAATTTTTTATGTTCGAGTCGGATCATATGCTTTAAATTATTTATTCAATAAATACACTTTGTTTATGATTGAATGGACTGATTAAGTCAAGTTAGAAAGAACTTGTGCTTACAGAAAGGGTTTATTGGTTTATTCATGTGCAGGCATTGCTTGAGGGCGAGTCATGGTCGATGACGGGATCAGAGCTAAGCTCGGGGAGGAGCTAAGGTTCAGAATAATCAAGGATGTCATGCGAGATGTTCGGGCTAGAGGATGCTGCACATGAAGATGAGATTTCCATATGACGTACGCGTGATGTGTGTGAATATGAAAAGAGAGGTTTCCATATGCGGATATGGAAAGGAGGTAAATTCGAAAGAAGTTAGAATTAAGGATTCATAAAAGATATGGATTTCTAAGTAGATTAGGACTCTAAAAGTTGTTAATTTCATGGCTCTTGGTGGCAATTATGAGGGATATATAAATAGACTAGAGGGGAGAGCAAAAAGTGAACGTGCAGGAAGAGACCGATCAAGAGAAAAATTATGGTTTAGCCTTTTGCTCTTCCATCTAGGGTTTTGAACGTGGATTTGGGGAGGGATGATTTGGATGTACCTTGTAAACACTCTTATGCAATAAAGATTCATCTTTAAGCATCAAGGACTGTGGTATCGCGTTCTTTTTTCTTAATGTTCATCGGTTTGCATCGTTTTGGTTTATTCTGTGATTTCACTTTTAATTATGATTTAATTCAAATTAATTCATCTAAAACCTTGCTAGGACATTAAGAGAGAGGTCTGAAAAGTTGTATTGGCTAATTCCTCATATTTTAGGAGTAATTAAAGTTTTAGTTTTTGGATCGGATCTGCTCTGTTTTTACATTACAGCAACTCCCGAGGATCATAACTTTTTATTGGAAACTCAAATTTGAGTGAAACCACTCAGGAAAGTTTTGTATTGAAGTATATTTTCTCGTGTTAAAATTTAAGATTAATCCGAGTTATAGATAAAAAGTTACGCTTATTTTACCATTGCTTAGTCTGGCTGTTTTTAGTCCTTGGGAAATTTTCCGAGTCCTCGAGAAATTTTTAGAATAGTCGGGAATTAGTTTTCTGATTTTGATTTAATTGTCAAATTTAGGGTATTGTAACCATTCACCCCCTCTGGTTGCCATGGTTAGTGTATTTCGATCTTACAGATCTAGTCAGCAATGTCTAGCATGGGCTGGCTGAAGCATAGCCCACAACTGTCAATGATTCTCTCCAGATCTGGTGCAATAATGAACGAGAAGCGATGAAATAAAGTGACCACCATGATTTGCCATGAGGCTGCCTCCACCATATGCATGTCGGCACATCTGGAGACTGGACGAGACGTAGTGCTGAGAAGGCCAAAGGTGGTGGGAGCTAGGACAAGGTTGCGTCGACCGACGCTACTGAGATATGCAATGATCTAGAGGCAGCATGATGGGCTATGGCGTTCCAACGCTGCAAGGGCGATCCACCCATCGTGCGCGCCAACACAGTAGTTGCTAGCGGTGTTGAGAAGCCCCGATGGCTAGAGAACGCTGAGGGCAAGTAGGCAGAGCAGTGGGCGGATAAAGATGGGCGCCCGATGAAGATGGCCACCCCTAGAAGGATGAAGTCGACTTCAGAGGCAACAACAACGGAAGTATTAGTAGAGCTAGATGTGATCCTGCTCTCTGATACCATGTTATGAATATAACTTGTTGTATTGATATGAGAACAATAGGTCAATATCAATATATATAGAAGTATGGAGAGAATACAAAAGAAAATATACCAAAAGAAAAGCATATATATAGACTTAACATATATTAGGCTAACATATATGTACTTAATATATATGTATATGCCTAACATATATTAGCTTCAAAGCCATAAAAATTTGTCACTTTCATGCTAATACTTTGGTAGCCTATTTCATTGCTAGAATATACTGTTGTTGACGAGAATCACGAATAACTCCTAAAAGAATGGACTCTCTGAATCTTACTCTCTAAATTCCCATATAGATATCTACAAAAGATTCTCTCACTATATTTATTTGCTTTTCGAGGACTCCCTAATCTCATTCTCTATGTATCACTCTTATATTTTATTAATTTTTACCTATTATGTCTTTCTTTTTAAAATCTATATTTGTAATGAATTACTTTGTGATTCATAGAAACTGAGATATGGTATTCTCATCTTAACTATATCATACAAACATTGATCATCATTGCAGAAAATTAAATATAAAATTTTCATTCTTCACCAAAAATGGAGGAATTGAAACAGAGGCTACCCTGGTCATGTTCTGATTTCTGAACGTGGTTATCCCAACTTTGTGCAGATGCAGAGAAGGCTTGAGCAGAACCGCTAGGCAGCCTGAAGAGCCAGATGAACAGAGCTAGCGAAAAGTAGAATGCATATACATGCTAGACTTTATAAATTGATTTCTATGCTAGGAGGTGCAGATGTTAGGTTTTAAAGTTTATATACGATCGGTTTGAGATACTAAAAAATAATTTATTTTTTAGAGATGGTATTAAGACAACCCTCGTGGCTCCGCCCATGCGGATGAGAAAGAATGTGATCCTCTGAACCTATATATGATTGATCATATGACTAAAAATTACTCCCTTACTATTTGCTGCCTGTTGTCATGTTATTTTCTTCAGTTGGATTAATTCAAAATGCAGTTAAAACATATACCATAGCATTGTTTTGGGACAATGCAGACTGATGTTGCAATCTACTGGGGTTAGATGCTCTGCTTTTGCAACTTTGATTTTCAGTTATACTGAGGACTTAGAGCATCTATAAGAGATTCCCTAAAAATTATTATCTAAATATCATATAGGGACCATCATAAACTCCATCTCTCCCTAAAAATTAATTAATCTACAGCAGTTTATCTATAATCTTGATCCCTATTTTTTAAATCCTACAAACACGGATTAATCTGTAATAATTTTATATGAAGTTATGGTATCTTCATATATGTATGTTGTCCAACCAATAACAACATGCATGGGAGAAAACAATGTGTGCGCAAAAGAAAAAATAGACGCAAACAAAAATAGAAACCAACTAAGCTAATTCTATATTTGAGAGAGATGGGAATGGATTTAGGGAATGGATTGGAAAAATAGGAGCTTCATTTTTTACCAGAATACCTAAATTCAAATTTAGGTAGCCATATAGGTAATTTCTTATAGATGCTCTTAGTAGATATAAGCATTGCAGTTAGGCAGTTGGAGATTGCGTTAGGTCCAAGCTGATGCACCTTGAGCAAGACACCAGGTAAGCACTACAATGTTTAGTACAATTTTCTATCCCTTTCTTGTGGCAATCAATTATCTAATAAGTTTGCAAATGTTAGAGATATATGGCAGTTAAATCTATTTTAGAAAAAGTTAGAAATGTGTCATTATAGTTTTTTCGATTTAAAAATATGTTACATATGTGTTACTAACAAATGGATCCTACCACAGCCACTAATAGTAATATTTTTAAATTCTTTAAAATTGTAATAGCATGTGACAAATTTTTTCTTATTTTAAAATATGATCTGATTTGTATTGGTCGTTTCTTATCTGTAAAACTCTTTCGTACTTTCTCTATGTACTCTGTATATATTGACTCCAAACTTTCTTGTCAGTCCAACGTATACAATTCGAAAACATTGTTGCTCAATTTTTAAAACAGCTTTTTTGCTCAAATCTGAGATCACACATGGATTAAAAAAGTTCTTGGTTTTCTGTGAACAATAAACCAGGAGATTGTCTGCACCAGGTGATTTGAGATCCTTTGACGTCGGAGTTCTCCGACGTCATGGTGCAGTCAGTGGATCCCAGTCGTTCCGCTGAAATCCGACAATGTGGAGTGAGGCTTTGCAGCGGTCGAGACCCATTGCACAGGGATCAGAGGTGGGGCTTCGCGATGACCGAGACGAGCTTCGCACCGTCGAATCCCAGTGAAATGGCTAGGATCCCAACTGCTCCCTGACATCGGCTTCTCCTACGTCAGAGGAGCTAGTTCCCCTGTAGGTACCCTTGGCCACATTCGAGTTGGGAGTACGCACGGTGGCGGGACGACCACCAGCGCTGAGCGCGCGGCTGAGCGATGATGAACTCCGCGTCCTCGTCGACGGCGTGATGATGGAGGTGTTCTGGCTCAAGAGCTTCGCCACCAAGTCCGACGTCTTCCACGTCCTCACCGGCATGTGGGTGAGCCCCGCCGAGCGCTTCTTCACGTGGCTCGGTGGCTTCTGCTCGTTGGAGCTCCCTAAGGTCGGTGGCTGACATGAGTGACGGCTCTAGAAAATTTTCGTTGGGTGTTCCTATTCATACTAAAAACTTCAAAATATGTAGAGCAAGCAAGAAAGAGTTGCAGAGCATGCGTCTCTGCGAGTCTGCGGGAGCCGATCATCGGGGGCCGAGGCCTAGGAGCACGAGAGGGCAGGCGTCTAGGGCTCGGGGTGCGCGACGGATGGGTGGAGTGGTCGAGGCGTGGGACCACCCGTGTAGTGGCACGCCGTGCGCCTGGTCACCGTCGTGGGTCAAGGGTTGGAGGGGGATGGCCAGATGGAGGTCGTCGTCATGCGCCATGGGCCGACTGCCGAGGGGCGGAGCCACGGAGGGGGTCGAGGGGTCACCGCCGGCCACAGCGTCGGCGCACTGGGAGCCCAGATCTAGCGTAGGCGGCTTGCGGGAGCGGGACTCCACTCGACCAGGAGCAGTGCAGGCAATGTGCGGGACTCCACTCGTCAGGCAGCACTCTCAGCAGATAAACAAAACAATAGCTTATGGGCCAATTTTTGATATGTATAGATATAATGGGCTAGATTATATGGTAGTTGAGGGCCTATTGGACTACCCTATAGAACCGCCACTACTGACATCGGAGGCTTCCGCTCGTCGGAGCAATAGTAGCATGCAGCAGATGATGAAGCATCTGGTAATATGCATAGATCGCTCTGTGCAATTTTGGATAGCCATTTGTGATTTGAGCAAGTGCTTTGTAAGTTGTCGTAGCTAATTATCCCTAATCAATACTAATCTTATATGATAATTACTAACTACCAATAAAATAGATTAATTATCATTGGCATGTCAATAATGATTAAGGTTATGGTTTTGTATAACCAATTTGACCGGATAGCTTCATCTAGTATCTTCGTAGAATATTTTCTTCCATGTCTATCGCAACACCATAGAATATTTTCTTCCATGTCTATCGCAACACCAAACGTATTCAAAATTTAGATGGTCATCTTCTACGTAGAAAAACACACCCAACCTTTAGAATAGCTCATACAGACTTGTATAAAGAGTCTGTTGAAGAACGAGGTTTGCTAATTTTAGGGGAGCATGTAGAGAGTATATTGGAAGTGCTCCTACCTTGGATTATCCAATAACCAAGTATACAGATAATCTAAGTTTTGAGCTCTCACACAAACCAAAGCAAAGTGTGAACTGTTTGTTTTCACCCCATCTAATGTTTAGACAACCTATCTAGGATGACAATATAAAACTCTTTCAAACCGATAAATTTCAAACTAAACTCATGTCTAAACAACAATTAAATACGTGAAACCTCGGTCAAGATACTCCGTATAGCCGAAGAGAAAATTACCTGAACCTGCCTGTGTACGTCACACACACAAAGAGCAGCAGCGGCAAGCGGAGTGGAGGTCGCCGCGCCTCCTGCGAAACAAAGCGGAAAAAAAAACACGGGAAAGAGAGCCGCGTGGAGGGATGGAGAGGAGCGCTGCTTCCGCCGCCGCCGCCGCCGCCGCCGCGGCGGCGGCGGTGCTCTCTTGCACCTTCCGCTCCCCGTCCCCTTCCCCCTCCCCGGCGCCCCAATGGCGGCCTCTCCTCGGCTTCCGCTCCCACCCCCGTGGCCGGGGCACGCGCGCCGCCGCCGGGGCTCCTAGCCTCCTCGTGCCACCCGGCCGGCTCTTCAGGTAGCTATCTGCGTCCTGTTGTCGTTTCCTTTCCTCGTCCTTGGTGCCTTGCGTCTGCGCTCGCAAGTTGTTCGACGAAACGCTTGGACTATCTGGCGTCATCTCTGCAATGGGATTAAGACTCTGTGTTATGTAAAATCTTTATATGCATGGGCTAGGACTAGAAGCTCTGGATGTTTGAGTCTGCTCAATCTCAGTGCCGGTGAAATGTGGAGTTTGGAGGTAGACAGGTGGTAACTTTGCTGTAATTAGGTTGATTTGCAGCATTTCGACTGTTTATCTGTGCCCGTCTTACCACCTTACCAAGTTTGAAGATGAATCTTAGTTCAAAATCTAGGATATGTTCAATCCACATACTTTCAGCTTTGTATTAGATGCAGATATGTGGTCAAGTTAGGTCGTCCCCATGTATATCACACTTGCACAGATGAAAGTTGCACCTGGCTTGTTGCATTGCATGTTATTGGTTTAGTAATTGTTACTTTGCACATGTGCAAAATTTTGTAACTCCACGTCTCCACATGACTTGTCCGCTAGCCACTCTGGGCTGGAGATTTTCTCTCCTACGACCAACCTAGCCTGTTGGAAGGTGAATCCAATCAAAAGTAAAGAGATTGTGTGGAATGACTATATTTGGCGTGTCCCCACGTAAGGTTCAATGTCCCCTTATGGTTTTTCCCATGAAAAAGTTGATCATATATCCTCCATTTAGATGAAAATTGAAGATTTATCCTCCTAGCCCATATATCATTGATCTAAGATGATTTCACATATCAGTGAGATGTGGAGGGTAAATTATTAATTTCCTATCTAAAGGGAAGATACATGATCCAATCTCCCTTTCCCATTAGTTCCCTAAGCCTTTAGGGTTATTTATCTCATAGAGTTCACTAATTTATTGTAGTATTTCACCGTCCAATGAGTATAAAACAGCTAATGAGTCTATCTGTTACTTAGAATTAGTCAGCTTTGGGTGTGCAAAAAGATTGGCCTGATCCTCTTATATTGCATTAATGCTACAGTTTATAACTCACATCAATACGAGTGGATTTTCTGGGTACAACTGAAATTACTGTGAAATTGGTTTACCATTTTAAACTTTTAAATGTTTATTAATTTTGTGGTTCTATTACACACTTGTAGCTACTGCAGTCAAAGCAAGCTTCTAGACGTGGACAAAGGGCAGAACAGATGCTCTCTGGCAACCTTCAGCTCATTTGGACAGCCAGGGATCAGTAATGAAGATGTAGTGAAAGATAAGCTCCTAATAGATTGTGGGGAAGATCAAGACTGTGTGATTGGTATGCGCTATATGGATTTCTTTTCATAGCATTCAAGTTCCAAATTTCTATTCATTCTGCATATAAAATATATGCCAAATTTCTATTCATTCTGCATATAAAATATATGCCAAATTTCTATTGTTAGCAATTCAGTAACTGCTGTCCATAATTAAGGGTGTATGCTTTAAAACTTTTCACAACCTTTGCATGATGCTAGGATTAAACTTATTTTTTCTGGACTCAAAAATTAAAACCATGTAAGTTCCTTAATTTTATATGAAAGCTAATTTAGAGTTTTAGATTATAATAGGCCATCCAAAACCCAAACTCATTATGTGTTCATCTGTTACTCTAGTGCCCATAGTCCCATGACGTTGAATTTTATGTTTTCATGCATAAGTCCAAGTTTCATTGGATGTTCAATGCACGTTTCAGATGGGATCGTTGCCTTGGGAAAGTTTGATGCCCTTCACATTGGCCATCGGGAATTGGCAATGCATGCTTCAAAAGCAGGGACCCCCTTTCTTCTTTCTTTTGTGGGAATGGCTGAAGTACTTGGCTGGGAGTATAGGTGATCCTAAAAGAGGCTTTTGATAACTTCCCTTGATAATCATTAGCCCCAAATAAAGAAGGGACTTGCCCGTGGCAAATCATGACTGCTTTCCTTTCATGCAGACCTCCTATAGTTGCTCAATGTGATCGGAAGCGAGTACTCTCCTCTTGGGCTCCATACTGTAGGAATGTGGTGCCTATTGAATATCAAGTTGAGTTTTCAAAGGTCAGGTACCTAACTCCACGGCAATTTGTGGAGAGGTTGTCAAGGGATCTTAAAATAAGAGGTGTTGTAGCAGGTAGAAACATTTTTTCTTCTCTTGCAGATGTGATATCTTATTTAATCGTCATTCCTTTAAACAATATATCTTTGTTCATATACTATGACAGGCGAAAACTACAGATTTGGCTACAAAGCATCTGGTGATGCAGCTGAGCTAGCAAAACTATGTGAGGAATTTGGTTTGAGTGCATTCATTGTACGGTCTGTCATGGACACAGCGAGAAGATCTCATAATGGAGTAACAACATCCGTAAATTCAAGTGATAAAGGACAAGTTTCTTCCAGTCGTGTTTGCCATGCTTTGGCTATGGGTGATATGGAATATGTCTCTGAATTACTAGGGAGGAAACATTGCCTTGTGCTAACAGTTAAGGAAAACCACCTTCAGGAAAGGAAAAGGATTGTCCTACCAAAATCTTGCACGTTGAACATGCTACCAGCTGATGGTTTGTATGAAAACTGTGACCTTGTTAATGGAGGCCATCTTGGACAATGCAGGGTGATCATTAACTCAGTGACAATTGACATCGAGATGAAAGACGAGAACAGTTTATCACCCAATACTATTCAAGAAGATCAACAATTAGGTATCGAGTTCGGATGATATGCTATACCTCCATTCGTGATTGGTGGGAGGTCACATTTTGCATATCTTCGTTATATTGGGCATCTTGCAAATTAGTTTGGTGTTGATGCCAAACATTGAGGATTTTTCAAGAGGGGATATGGAGCAAGAAAAAGGAAACAAGAGGGTCATATACCTCATCATGATCAAGACCAAGTGCATCTTGCAGTTTCAAAACTTCCGTGAAGATGTTTTCTTACAGACGAACAGAGATTTGTGCAAGTTTACTTTACATGCAACGAGAAAAATATGGGAGTCGAGTGGGCGTGACTCTTTCTTTGGAATTAGCAACAAAAGAATTGACTGCTTCTGATTCTGACTAGCTGCATCTACAGAACTGAAGCAAGAAAGGCGTTTGGATTCAACATATAAGAGACATGGTGGAAATCAACTTTGTTTTTTTCGAACTAATGACATTGTGGATTGTACAAATAGGTGGCGTTTACATACAACACATTTCCATCGCTAGGTAGCAAGCTTGTTGGCTGTTGCATCGACAGTGAAGGCAATCTGTTTGCTTGCTCGACGACTAGTAACTATCCGGGGGAGACCCAAAAGAACACTTTTTGTTTAATTATTTGACAAAACTCTCCCAGATCTCTCCTTTCGTCAATGTTCTTTACTTCCTGGCAGATGATGATATTTTAGCACCCAAGATGGCTTGGTCAAATAGCTAATAATATGGGAATCGAATTTGACCTTTATCTTTATCCCATGATAAGATGCACTTATCCTTAATACTTATGCAAGCAAGAAAGCGAATCCAAGGCCCTCATTGCTATGAATTAATCGAAATGTCCAGCCAGATAAATGAAAATATGTAACTCCAGAATTAGAAAAAGGTAGAAAACCTAAAATTCATGTGGCTTGCCAAATTAGAAAAGGAGGAATATACAACAATGACAATCTGATACACAAGTTGCACTGTACAGATCTTAGCTTCCCAAAGGGTAAAGCTTATTGCCACCAAACCAGCTGGAGGGCAAGTCCGCTTTGAGTGAGATTAACAAAAAAAAAAACTCATCTAAAAACACTTCAGGTCGGAGGCAGCTGAAACCAATGTCTTTGTATTTCAATAGACTTCCGCTCTCGATAAAACAATTCATCGCGATGCCATACTTGCTTTGGGTTTCTGAGCAATCAAGTAGTTTTTATTTGTTCATATTTTTCACCTAAGCTTCCACCTTTCTGCTTCTGGAATTCAATGTACCGTAAAGTGCTTGCAAAGAATGCCTCTGTAGATGGATCAGCCACACTGTTCTCACTTTGCTTCTCTGTCCTAATCAATTCAATCAAATCCTGGATTACAGTATTTGTGATCTCTGGGATTCCTTTCTCGAAGAAGTACAAATACCTGAAAATAATAGTAGCATGTGGATTACAACAGTAGCAATCATATGCACCAGAGAGGATATAAGAATAAGGTACTGAGTTTACTTGTTCAAAATCTCAATAAACAGTGCGACAGATCCACTACTTCCCCTTGTTACATTAGCCATCTGCTGAGCTGCATTTGCAATTCTTAAGGCACGCTTCAAACAAAGGAGGACCCTGGAACAAAAATTCAATGAGGCAAAAATATGAATCTGTTAAATTTGTTGGATAGGATTCAACAGCAGACAAGGTTAATGTATACATCATGCCTTCAGTTCACACACACACTAGATTAGAGTCGGGGGAAATTGAAAGGACATTGCAAGTTTGGTGTGTGTGTGTGTGCCTGCTGCTGCTGCTGCGTGTGGCACACCCACGAATGTGTTTATCTACCTTGTGAACTTCTAAAGAAAAAGTTTGACTGACCACATAGTTATGATAGCAGACTTATTTCAGTATCATTAGAAACTAGAAAGGTCCTATTCATTTGCAAGAACAAACTAAAAATTGAAAGATGGAGCGTACGGCTGCAAATAAAAAATAATAGGTATGCTTCAAATAAGAATATGTTTACCTTTCACCATCCATTGTTCCATCTTGGTCATCAGTCCAGAAAAGGTGTGAACATGCATAAACCGCTCGGCATTGATCAGGCTTCTTTAGAAGTTTTGCTGAGTACTGCACAAAACAGTGGTTTTGTTATTCAACAGAAGTATGTACATAGAAGAAAACCGATTTGCACGAACAATATGATTCAACAAGGAAAAAACAAATAATCAAATTGTTACCCCTGTTGTCTTGTGAGTCAGGGTGTCTCTATTTTCCACCCCAAATATATTCATCCGTTGAAGGGTTCCAATTATTAGGTGAATTGCAGTAATTTGAGCCTTTGAATCCTGTTTGTAACACACAACCATTATAAGCAGAAACAGTATAGAGGTATAACAGCAGCTACTGTATTGTTGGAACACATAGCACACAACATTTATGATATGGCCCAGGGTTCTATAAAACAACTCAAATAAGTAATGGCCAAATAGCTGTGCACGAGGAAGAGGCTCAGGGATTATACTGTGATTTCTTCTTCATATAAGATAAATGCTTGAGTAAAGAACTCGTAAGCAACTGGTTCCAAATCGCAATCATTGGCAGCCTGTAATAAGAAAGGTAGTCACATAATATGAAGAATTGTGGAAGCATAAATCAAATTTTACCACAATACCTCTGCACATTGCAGATATAATCTGAGAGCCAGTTCAGGAGAAGGAACACATGAGAGGGCTTCAATAGTCTGCAAAATGAAAAATGATGAGAACATTGATGGAGGGTGCAGAAGAATATAGACACGTCCACAGGCCTATAGCCCATTCCCAATCCTTGTGCGAACAAGTAAATCAAGCCAGAGAGTTTTTGTGTTTTGCTTGAGGAAGTTGGCATGAAACAGTTTACATTTATGTATCTAAGATAGAAATTACTAATTATATATTTTATTTTTGTGACAGTTCATGAATGATGAATCTGACTGTTCTGCAAAGGCAATGAAAAATAAAATAATATATTAACACGGGTATGGAAAAGAAATTCAGATAAGAGCATGGAGGGGACCTGATGCAAGATCTGAAATATTTTCTTAGGAGTTGCAGGAACTTCCTCCCCTATTACATCCCCATCTTGACCTTGTAATCTTCTGACCAACTGCAGGCAGGACAAATTATCCACAGATGAGAAGCCTCAATTTAGAATCATTATTATTAAACCAGAATGAAATAGAGCACTATCCCAATATCTCCAGATGTCTGGTAAGATATGGGGATATTAATGATTTGTCAGAATGGCCACTAGCATGTCATGGGCAATGGGCCAGGGATGCCAAGCCCAGCTCAACCCACGTGAACAGTTAGTTTAAAAGGTAATGTTAGATTAGATTAGATTGAGTCCTCAAAAGATAAGATTAGATTGAGTCCTTCAAGAGGTAAGATTAGATTGAGTCCTTCAAGAGGTAAGATTTGATAGAAATATATTGGTTTTAGTTAGGAATTAGATATAGAGATTAGATTAGTTTCTATAATAGGGGTTATTTCCTTAGATGTCATGTTGATTTTCCCTATGTAAAGGGACCTCTTGTATTCAATTGAGAAGCAATGAAGAATTAGTCTAATTTCTCATCCCAATGTTCGTCTCCTCAATCTAAGTCTACCCCTCATCCCTAACAGCCGACGCCATCCGACTATCCTCCCGGCGGTATTTATCCCATCATGGGTCCAACTCATGACATAGCATTTTACTTCTCTTAAAGTCAAGGATGGAATATCCACTATAAAGTGCAAAATCGTTTCTTGGTACAATCATGCATACTTCCACCAGAACCATCATGTCAGGATGGACCAAATCAGGTTTGGGTGGTGCTGATAATGGTATGATCATAAATAACTTTCAGTGGAATTATTCAAGAAGTTATCCATGCGGAATAGAATGATGGTCTGGTGTGGGTATCCATCTGCCACAGACCTTTGTACCATTTGCTTCTTCTTAATACAAAAGACATGCAGATCTCCCATGTGTTCCCCAGAAAAAAGATTTGGGATCCTCAAAGTCCCACCAAATCCTATTCATCCATCTTTTAAGTTTTATCCAACAATACACATGTGCAAAGGTTACATGATACAACATGATGTGAGTTTTCACTAGATACATACCCTTACCCTATCTTTCTATCCAGTGAGCCTTGCCCTTGACTTGCGAAAAGAATTTAAAGGCATAAGTGGAAAAGGTAGAGAATTAAAAACTTAATCAAATAGCATTGGCATGTCTACTACAAAACAGCTTGCTCAACTAGACAATGTTTTTTTTTGCAAAGAATTAGCCTATAACAATAATATGAAATGAGAAGATTACTGTGTATCATAGTGTTAAAATATAGTTGTAAGGCAAACCTTGAGTGCAGAGAATACTAAGGACGGCATAGTAAAAGGAAGCCGCTTGGGACCTCCCTGAAGTATATGCTTCTGAACAGTACATAATATCTGAAAGATCAATGGATATTTACTATTAGAGTTTTCAAGGTGGCCAAGTGTCGAGACATTCAACCTCATAATAATAAGTTATGTCTGGTTTTGTACTTTTAGCATTGAAGACAATTGGTGCTACTTATTTATTTTGCAACCAGAAACTAGCAATCTAGCATGACATGGCCTTTCTTCCTTAGGTTCTAAGGATGTAATCTAATGAAAAAAACAGCCTAAGCAAGCTTGTGTGAGACCCTAGGAGTCGTTTATCATGTAGCAATTCAATTTGCAACCATACTGAAGTTGCTTTTTTTCTCTTGCAACCTTATCACATTATTATTGGGGGAAAGACACCAGCTCTGTACTCTGCCATCACATCATTATCACTGGATATTAACAACATATATGTGGAAAATTGATATAACAAAAGATTTATAACAATGAGTATGTAACCACCATGAAATGAAGTTAGGGAAATGGGAGAACATAATGAATGAAAAATAATTCTGCATCCACTCATCAACTTCAGTAGAATACAATTGTACCTTCAGCATCTCTTCATGGTCATCATTGTGCAACATGTGAATAAGACGCGCCACAGAATTTTGTTCCTCCTTAAAATCCTCATCATCAAGCTAAGCAATAATGATTAACATGTTAAAAGTCTAGGTAACCTTGAATCCTTGATGAGAAAATAGAATGTTTTGTGCATGATCCAGCTGAACAGCAGCAAAAAGAGTATACCAAGCCAAAGAAAATTGTAGAATGAATTGTGTGATATTTTACCTCATCATCTTGAGCCCCATCCATATTTTTTATAAGCCCTTTAATTAAATCAAACAGAGCTTCAATCTGCAAAAGAATGATATACAGAATCACGTGATCACTTCCATAGTAATTGCCAAGGCAATAAGCAAGCACATGATGTTGAAATATTACCTTGTCAGAAGTAGATATGCAAGTTGTGTTCTTCATTATGCTTTGGATTATTACAAGAGCCATAACTTTGGTTGTAGAATTATCTAGATAATCCATAACCCGAGGATAGTTTGAGAGTTCTAATGCTGTAACAACATTGCTGTATTTCTCCAGGGGGGCACTGAGAAGTGCAACAATTTGCTTTGTTGCCCTGCTATCTTGAAGTTTCGCATTCCCTGAAAGTTTCTTCACACATGCACCCTGTCCAATATTAAACTTGACATGAGCTAGAAAACACGATATATTCTATACATGAGATGAAATGGCATAGATATAGACCAATAGAGTGGCTATGGTGTGTACTGCATGACAACTTCTAGTTAGAAATTTCTAATATATTTTACTTCATAGCTTTATATTTCTCTATTATTACCACTTCAAGTTCCACTCGAAGGATTATTAGTAGATTGTGGAGAAGGTATATGTAAAGCAAAGAAATTACATGCATATGTACTATAGACACTATACATCAGTTGTGGTACACTGGTACTGATTTTGTAGAGTCGGGGGAAGTGTTTTTTCTATATAAGATGGCTTACCAAAACTTGATCAACATAATCAAGCCGATCTGGATGCACACGGAGAGTAAATGTCAAAAGTGATACATATAAAGCTACTGCTCCAACAACTGGCATGTCAACTTGGGCTTCTATCACCTGCCAGAAGAAATGAAGAACATAGCTCAGTTGTTTCAGTTTTGAAATAACAGCATAATATAGCACGTAACAGCTGTATAAATTGAGCAAGCGAGAAATAGAAGGTGCAGTTATATTCTATGGCACCTTTCCATCTCAAATTTGAACAATCTGTATTCAGTGTTAACATAGGATATTGTTATTTTTATTTAGATCAAATGCCAATTCTTAATATTGCAAGAAAAATACAAATTAAGGAATATTAACAGAAAAATCATAGAAAAAGTTTTACCTTTCCAATAGCATTGCTAAACTTTGCAAAAGCTTCAACTTGCAAGAATTCTGGCAATACCTGCATAATTCATGAATGTAAAAAGTACACATAAATTTTACTGTAATGAAGGGGTTTAGCAAATGCTTACTTCAGGACTTGTGGCAGCATAGCTTGACAACCTGTCCATCAGTTGAGACAGCACTGTTTTGATATCAACATTTGGCTGCCAAGAGAGACTTAAGAAGTGAGTAACATTCATAATGAAACTTGAACAGAAATTACATTCTAATTCTTAAAGTTGATCCAGCGCCATAGTAATCATAAGTCATAATCTGCATTTACTTGTATTTATTTATTCTACAGTTGTAATTACATGTCAAAACTCAAAAGCAGATTGAACTTACATATCATGTCAGGAAAATTGTACCACATGACAAAGTCTATACAACATTATGTGACCATCTAATTATTGTACCACAATAAGGAACTACTATCTGTCCAGTTAACAAGTTACACATTTTACAGCAGAGCAGCAAATGAATAGCTCACATGGTAAATTAGAACATTCTATACAAAGGTACTATCGTCCGCCAATTAAAAGTGCACATGGATTTATTTTAGTTTATTCCCTGATTGAAATGTATATATAAATAGGTAATTGCTTATTTAAGTGATAAATCACCAAGAAAACCAATGTTGACTTTTTTACATTTAGTAGAACATCAGGCAGAGCAAATCACATTGATCAAGGGCACAAGGATAACTTTATAATTAAGTTAATTTAGATAATCAACTAACGATGTCACATTATAATCCACAGCATTATTTAACCTTGGACATGCAATGATCTGCAGAGAACAGCATAAAAACTGCATGAATAAAGCTAAAATAACATAAACTTGCCAACCTGTAATTGTGGAAATGCGCTCAACAATGTTTCCAATGTTTGTAAATGGTATTCGTCTGGAAAGACTTGGATTATGCAGTCCATCAGGTAGAACTGTGCAAGATCATCCTTACAATTAACCACCTGCCAATATATTTCTACCTCAGTTTCCTGTAGAATCATGGAGAGCACTATCCTACCATCATCATTCTATCAACAAATCTAACTGCAAACCTGTTCTAATATCCTTGGAAGGACAGTTTCTTTGTACATGTCAAGGTCAACACCCTCAATCTGGCTTAGAACGTGAAGGTTTTTGCCTACCTAGAAAAAGCAAACAAAATGCATAATGTCATTTAATTGGCACCATAGAATATATAGTCGAGGAGTATATGTAAATGCTGGTTACCAAATCACGCAGTTCATTTCTTTCCTTTCCCCGCTTCTCCTTCTCCCGAACAGGGCCCTGCAGACCATAATCATCAGTTCCAGTTTATGCTCAGGATTATCTAAACAGATGAATGGCTTAATTTCTATGCTCCTAACATATCCCCAATCAAGTATCCCAGATCCCCCCTCAGAACAAAAAAATGTTTACTAGAGATGGCATATGTGATAATGCTAACATTCCTGAGCAACATGGGGAACATCATATGCATGCACGGCAACCTAATGTAGTAAGTGCACAATAGAAAAAAGCATTGCAGCACATGTACTCAGACTTAAGCTCGAAAAGAAAGCAGGCCACGCCTTCAAGTTACAAGCTGAATTGAACCTGATGTTGCATTCGGACCCAGAGCTTGTTCATTTCTATAAAATTCTGAAGAACAAATTCCACTGCATCGTTAATGCTGTCAGCATCCCTGTGTGATGAAAGTTGCAAAAGAAGGCAAGTATAGAGAAACTATTAGAGTATTAGGTAAAAGAGAACAACGTAAATCTGAACTGGCATACACTATTATGATAATACACCATTGTGCTCTGCATGTCCCAACCCCCCGCTATAATAAACTGAATTTAACTAAATGCTCTGTCTAATGTGTACTGATGCATAACCAAGCAGATGAGACAAAGATAGAGCACGATTTACAACCAAATGATAAAAATTAATGCACAGGAAGTTACAGAATCCAAACACCTACAGCATAACATGAACAATTCAAAATGAAGAGTAAACAGGAACTAGTATTGAACATCAATTTGTCTACTGGACCCCATTACTCTTCATTTTGTATTGCTCACATAATGTTGTGGTCATTTGGATTCTGTACCTACATCCTGTCAAAGAGATAATATATGAATGCCAATTAATTAAGGAAAATTGGTTTCATAGCATCCAAAAATAACAATTCTAGTTATATAGCACCGAAAGATTCCAGTTCACTTTAATAGCACTGAAAGTTACTTCAGTTCTTCAATTTAGCATTCCATCTAGACCTCCGTTAGTTTTTCCTTTATTTTTATTTTTCTTTCCAAATGACAAGATGAGAAATACCAATACTATCACATGCTGGATCTAGGATTATTTGAAGGAGGTAACCGGTCGCAGGCCTAGACCTCACCGGCGCGGCGACACCGTGATGGGAGACGCGTCGGCGAGGTAGGAACTTGCGACCAGGAAATTTTCTCAAATCTAATATGCCTGAATAGAGATACAACACATCCTTATATAGATGGACTGACTTGACCCTCAAGTAAGGACTTAATCTAATCTAATATAATCTTACCTTTTAAGGACTAAATCTGATATAATCTAACCTTACCTTTTAAACTAGCAAATCCCTAATTCTTGCTACAGTACCTGTGTGGGTAATGTTCCCATGTCTGGCCTGGGCTAGGCCGGGCCCAATACCCATGACAAATACTGCCCTTTCTTCCTTCTTCCTCCGGTCCATCCCCTCCTTGTCTCACGCTTGACACCGGCCATTGTTGCTGGTTCATACGATATCGCTCACTCCAGCCTCCATCCACCTCACTCCCAATAGCAATCATTGGCTCATTGCCATCCTTGAAGTTGCCAGGATGCCACTTTGCTCGAGCTCACCAAGACGCCATCACCCTCAAGCTCCCCCGAAGCCACTTCCCTCGAGCTCACCCAAACAAATCCGGCCTTGAGCGAGCCCCGACACATCTCTCCTCGAGCCAGCCACAATGCCACTGTCCTCGAATCACCCAGACGCTGCCACCTTACCTAGATGCTGTAGCGCTCAAGCTCAATCAGAAGACACTGCTCTCGTGCTGACGTGGAAACCACCGTGCCATCGAGCTAGCTTGTTGTTGTGGTGTCTTGCTGCTTCTACTGGTGCTGGTGTGTGTTCTGCATTTTCCAAAGGAGAAAGGGGACATAGGAGGAAGAGGAGTAACATGGGAAAGGATATCGGCTGTCTTGACTGAATGCTAAACTGAGTAACGGAGGTAACTTTCAGTGCTATTAAAGTGAACCGGAATCTTTCGGTGCTATAGAACTAAAATCGTCATAGGATGCTACAAAACCAATTTTGCCATTAATTAACGTTAGACCAGTCGCAGAATAAGATAAATTGATAAAATTTACATATAGATGAAATATTAGTTCGTTTTATTTTTAGTGATTGACCTCTAACTGTAATACTTTTTGTGTCAGTCTCAGCAATGACCAAACGTGGTGAATTTGTTGTAACTATCATATAACATGCCTTTTTCACAAGAAATCACAGTGCATACTGGTTTCACAGCAACAGACAAAAGGCTAGTTCTTAATGTCCTCCAAATGGTATTTTCTGGGGGAGGAAAATATCACCATCAATGAATAGATTCCATCAAAAGCATAACTAATTGAACTTACAAACAGCATGGCATAGAGTACATTACCCTTCATATTCGGAACCAATATCCGGCAGTTTGTCACGGCTTATCTGAGAAAGGTAACTTCTTAGGAAAAGCCCACGAAGAGGATGTTGAATGCCTCGACACATTTCAACAAGGTCTTTAAGAACATCTTTGGCAGGAGCCTCTTTTGATTTAATGTACACAGATCCTACTGTGCAGAGGAGATAGCTAGAACATGAAGAACATCAAATCAGGTACATATCCTAACAGTTCTTCACAAATTCTGTATGTGTTTAAAATCATAACATAGTGTACATATAAGCACGATTAACAGTTAGCCTAATATTCAGATGTGACAATTGTATGCGAATTGGTTACAGTAAAATAGACAGTGACAAAATCAGAGTAATGCTAGCACCTGAGTTAGTCAGGGAACCTACGAAGAGCTCAGCTATATAATGTCTTGTTTATACAGTGCTACAAGTTAATAAGGAATTATTTGGGTGACACTGAAAAGTCAATGCTGCAGAGTGAAGTTCAGATTCATCCTAATTTTGGTGACAAGGAATCAAAACCAAGACTAGATTTGAAGGTACATAAGTCTCACATGGGGCATTAGGAACCTCGTTTATATGGGTTAAGGTTTGGCCATCACAGTGAAAGCACTATTGTGATTTGCAGGTTCATCCTAGTTTATACCAGAATCAGCAAGGAAAGTACTCTGGTCATATTCACATCAGGAGTAATGCAGAATTGCAGATTTGTACTGAAGTCACTTGAAGTTGAAATGGGCAGCACGCATGACTAACACCTAGGCCACAGTTTCGCAGAGTTGCTTGAACCCCCTTCAGGTTATGTCCATTCCAGCTTAAGGAAACAATACCTAGATTCAGTTCCCAATTTATATATATTGAAGTTTATTTCTGCACAGATAAAAGTGCCATTGCAGAGATCCTATTGTAACATATCATTTGACAGACCCAAAGTTACTCAAAAGTTGCACTGTTAAGTTATGCGATTGATCTAATTATCTAATAGGCATGAGTTGTAACTATATGATATCCAATTATAATGATCTGCACCCAGTGCATGATTGCAATGCGATAACATAGACAGTTCCACAATCCTCCCCCTCCCCGAACAAGTGATAGGAACAGTTTATGTGCAAAAAGGGGTGCATGAGTCTTACAGTCTTGGCAAGACGTTGCCAGCATGCTGCACGAGCTCATACAGATCAACAACGGAGCAGCTGCCACGCCGGGTCTCCTCCCTGAAGAACATCTCCAGCTTCCGCAGCTCGTCAAACGCCCTCATATCTGAAGACCGATAAGTAAACCCTATAAAATCCCAGACGAACCCACAACCAAAATTCGGCACACTGAAGAGTCCCGAACACAAAACACTCACACAGATCATAGTACTTGTGCGGGGGGAGCCGCGAGGTGCGCAGCTCGGAGAGCATCTGCGCCGAGTACTTCAGCGCATCCTTGAGGTTGTTCGAATCCTGCGCCCAATTTGCCGATCAGAGCAGATAAGCCAGCAGGACACAGACCGATGGAGCTACGGTTGGGAGGCGGAGCTAGGGGTTTGGCGGGTCTTACGAGGGCGCGGTGCATGTAGAAGGCGTTCTGCTGGACGCCGGCGATGCCCTCGGCAAGCCACCGCTCCTCGTCGTCGGCGCCGCCATCCGGCAGCATCCTCGCCGCCGTGGCCGCCGTCTTCGCTGGCTGTGGAGGCGGATCTGGTCGGCCTCCTCGGCGAGACGGCTCGGGTTGGGTTGGATCTCGTCTCGCGTGGTCCGTAGTCTGTCTGTCCCCTCGGGTTTGGCTCAGTGCGGGTGTCTGTGTTCTTCTCGTGTTTTTTATGTTCAGTTTTTTCTTCGTTTTTGCGATGCGGTCAGATGATTCGATATGTTCGCACAGTGCAAAATATTTTATTTTTAGATAGAATCAATAAATTAGTGGTGAAATGAAAAAATAAAATTCTTAGTAATATAAATTAATATGAAAAATATATTAAAGTAATAAAACTTTAAAATAAATAGTTAATGAATTAATGAATATAATTAAGCCTCATTTGATAGGGATTCTTCAACCTGATTCTTAGCTGAACCAGGAGAATTCGTACTAAACATTTACAATGCACGTTTATATATAAATATGAATAGGTTTTATGATGATTTAGCGTCATCTATATCGTAATATAGATGATAGCACATTTATTACAAACATTTACAATGCACATTTATATATAATTCATATAATATATTATAGTTTCTAGATGTACATTTGTGAATAAGTCATTTCTACATGTTTAAAATTACATAATTCAATAATTTGTGGGGTATTTTTTTATTGCTAAAAGCTGGAAAAAATATTAAAGGAACCTCAAAAGATCAAAAGTAAACTAGTCATTTCATATCAACATACTCTCTTACATGAATCAGAATCTAGTCATCCGGCTAAATGATTTCCTAGCTGATTCTAATTCACTACAGAATCAGTTTACTAGAGAATCAGAATCATAATCTGGAGTCATACCAAACGCACCATTAATGAGCTAAAAATGAAACTCTATATATTAGAAGACTTTACTTTCATTCGAAAAACTTCATTCTATCTCCTTACTTAACATAACTTATTCACAAATTAAGAATTTTTATTAATTCAATATTACTTACATACCTCCCTCTGTTATAGATTCTAAGTCATTTTGGAGGCAGTCTTTAATCTGATTCTAAGTCGTTCTGACCAAGTCTCAGTACTCCTAAATTTTTATTTCTAAAGAACTCTTCTCCTCTCCCCATATACCCGCCGTTGCCACCTGCTCGCTTTCCTCTTTCTTTCCCGTGCCCACAGCTTGAGCTCCTCAGCGTCGTCGACCTTGTCTTTGTCATCTTCATGTCTAATGGACTGACCACTGTCTGCTCTTCCGTGACGACCCCCTCGCCTTCGTCTAAATTGCCTCGCCCCTAGCTACTAGCACAGTAGCGCTCGCTGTTCGAGTGGTGAGCGGCGGCGGGGGCAGTGGAAGCGGGGAAGACGAGAGCACGGACGAGGTTCACTGGTGATCAGCGATGTTGATATGATGGATGGCACTACCGACGACCGGAGGTGGCAACGGCAAGCGGCAGAGGAGTTCTCTAGGAGAAGTATAAAGGGAAATTCAATAGCTTGCTTAATTTGGATTTTAAAAACCAAAACAAAACATTTCTTTTATTTATCACTTTACAATACTATTGGTTTATTTTATAAGGAAAGTAAGCTTTTTGAGATAGACAAGAAGAGGCATCATATCGCAAAAACCAAAAAGATCTAAAAAAAGTAATAGCACAAATAAACCATAAAGAACAATACTCGTAAAATAGCTCTTCATCTGTATATATTTATGATTACTTCTTTCCTATGTCATGTCCTTTACCTATTATTGTGTTATATATATTAGTTACTGGTATCACTGTAACAATATATAAAATTATGTTAACAGTATGACTATATTTTATATAATCAACCTCGATATTTTAAAATACCATTCTTT
>KE372851.1:206533-217780 GCA_000418225.1 Zizania latifolia | reverse complement strand
TGATTTCTCTCAAGTCACTTGCAAGTCCAATACTTAAATTTCAGAAGTTCGTTTTTCCGCTGCGAATTTTATTTGCGCCCATTCACCCTCCCTCTGGTTGCTAGTTTCGGTCCAACAACATGGGCCTATGGCTTATTTGGACAATAAATATTGCCTTCTAGACAGCTTATGGCTTTTTTAGAGCTACAAACTGACAAAAAGCTGTCTACAAATGGGCCTTAGCCTCCATGGTCTAGCCAGTGGATCGGTAGCACGCATGCGCTGATGGAATTGTGCTCAAGAGAATTCTGGGGGAACCGAAAGTTCTGGCTGAGGGCCAAAAGTTCTGGGTTCTAGAGCATCCGGAAGTTCCAGTTAGACCAGAAGTTCTGGGCTAGCCCTAGTTTCGATTTCTGGAGGAGCCGGAAGTTCTGGTTGGACCGAAAGTTCCAGGCCTGCCTGGACAAACCGGAAGTTCAGGTCGAAATAAATTCGATACAGAAGGTTATTTTTGGAAGTTTCGGTCTAGGCGAACAGATTAGATCTGTTGGGCTTTAATACAGATTAAAGGCCCGTGACAGGACACTATATAAAGAGAGAAGGGGCTAGCACGAAAAGGCTGCTGCTTGATGTTGGTTTGACCAAACCCTAGCCGCCATCTCTCTCCTAGCTACAACGGTTGTAGCGATCTCTCCCCGGATTTCGTGAGTGGTGCTAGCACGCCGGCGCGAGGTGATCATATCCCTAGACGTGTGGATACCGTGGAGGCACTACTCCAATAGTGATGCTCGTCTTCTTCCCGTGGAGATTACCGGATTATAGGATCGCGTCGTCTTCATCGCCGGATCGCCGATGAACGAATGGAGCCAGGAGGAGCGGCTCGAGGACGCACTTCATCGACTCTACTTCCGCTGCTCGAGCGTGTCTCGAGGCTCAAGGTAACGATCCATAATCTCATTACACGCATGGTTCCTGGGCTAACGGGGTAAATTTTTGAAATTAAGTGCTAGCGTAGACTCTCCATAACCCAACAGTGGTATCAGAGCCTACGTGCGTAGTGTTCGATCTGGATCGATCATATATGGTGATATGTGATAGAAATAGATTGCATCTATTGTTTTTGTCGTCGGATTTTTGGAAGTTCCGGGCTGAAATAATTTTCGATACAGAATGTTATTTTCGAAAGTTCCGGTTAGACCGGAAGTTCCGGGTCCAGAAGTTCCGGTTGGACCAAAAGTTCCGGACAGAAATAAATTCCGTACAGAATGTTATTTTCGGAAGTTCCGGGTATAACCCGGAACTTCCGGGCCAAAATAAATTCGAGACAGAAGGTTGATTTCGGAAGTTTCGGCCCTGAGTCGGAAGTTCCGGGCCCTTCGACCGGAAGTTCCGAGCCTTATGGCCGAAACTTCCGGGTCCAGTATAGTCACGTCTAGATTCTGCCTAACTTGTTTTTACAGAAAATGTAGTGACTGGTATGACCTTGCATAGTATATGATACTCGCTTGTAATAACATGGCCTGCGTGTCATGGTTGATTATAGCCCAAGGCTGTTCAAATATTGTACGACATGCGCGTCGACATATGATGCTTCTGCTCATGTAATTAGTATAGTGCTATTAGGTGTAATAGACTGATACAAGTTCATGGAGGCTTAAAGCGTGATGACCCGACGGACAGGAACCATGGAGATGGAGATCGCCATGCGAGAGAGCCATACTATGTCACAGTTAATATGATTGCTTATGATGTTTACTTATGTTCCTGTCATACTATTCTTTTATGTTCTGTGTGCAGTAGGCATCGTTACCATGTTAGAATAGTTTCCCTCAGAAAATTAAGTATTGGTGCTCTTTTCAATAGCTGCACCTACTAAGGTTCTCGATCATCGATGGTGGGTCTGCCAAAGCAGGGTGCCGTCTTTTATCTTGATCAGTTAGGGTGGATGTCGAATACCACATGCATAGCATTGGTTTGCTTAACATAGCTATCAAAACGGTTTTGGGCTTTGGGGTATGGAGTTGGGAGTCAGGCATTGGATGCTATCCCAACGAACAAGAGTCACATATGATGTGATTAACAAAGTGTTGCTTATCTATGTCACTAATCTTCTAGCAGTGATGCCGAAGCTCATTACGAGTTAGATGAATATGGATCTTATCCCACAATGTATCGTTAGAGGAAAAATGATATTTTTACATATTGTGACACATCTTTTATTTGATAGAAGATTAACATAGCATAGTGCTGAACCTTGCATTGTTGTTGTAGATCATGACACCTACTGCAAAGAATACTTCCATTTTTAATATGCGACCTATCCTTGAAAGGGAGAAATTGTCCGGAATAAATTTTATAGACTGATACAGGAATTTGAGAATCGTTTTCAAACAGGAGAATAAGGATTACATTCTAGAGAAACCCCACCCTAATGAACCAACAGATAATACACCAATTGCTGAAAGGCGGGCTTATGAGAAGCACGCTAGTGATTCATTTGATGTCAGTTGTCTCATGCTTGCCTACATGTCTTCTGAGCTTTAGAAGCAATATGAGGACAGAGATGCCTACGATATGATCGTGGGGCTAAAAGGCATGTTTGAGAACCAAGCATGGACTGAGAGGTATAATGTCTCAAAGTCCTTATTTGCGTGAGGTTGGCGGAAGGCAGTCCAGTGAGTCCTCATGTGATCAAGATGATTGGTTACATTGAGAACTTGGAGAAGCTTGGCTTTAAACTTGATAAAGATTTAGCCACAGATATGATTTTTCAGTCGCTCCCTGCGAGCTTTGAGCCGTTCATCATGAATTATCATATGAATGTCATGAAGAAAACCTTGGCTAAATTACATGGGATGCTCAAGATAGCCGAGGAAAGCCTTAAGAAAAATCATAGTCATGTGATGATGGTTCAAAAAAAGTAAGAAGAGAAAGCGTAAGAGAAAGGCTAAAGCTTCAGATGCGATCTCGAGCTCTAAGTCTAATTCGGCTGAAAAGTCTAAGTCGGGCCTTGCTAGCTCTGACACTTGCCACCACTACCATAAGCCTGGCCATTGGCGGATGAACTGTAAGTTATACCTGGAAGAACAAAAGAAAAAGAAGGGAAGTGTGACTTCCGGTTCAGGTATAAATGTTATTAAAATTTATCTTGCTACTCGTCCAAATGATTCATGGTTATTTGATACCGGATCAATGATTCACACTTCCAAATCATTGCAGGGGCTAAAAAGGACTAAGAAGTACGCAAGAGGCGAATTGGATGTTCGCGTCAGCAATGGTGCAAAAGTTGCTGCATTGGCCGTCGGCGTCTATTCTTTGTCGCTACCCTCAAGATTAGTTTTGGAGTTAAATAATTGTTATTTTATTCCTGCCTTGGGCAGAAACATTATTTCTTCGTCATGTTTAGAGGAAGATGGTTTTGAATTCGTAATAAAGAACAAGTGTTGTTTGATATTTTCGAATGGTATGCTCTGTGGTGTTTATCCATTGTTGAATGACTTATATTTTATGAATCTTGAGGATACACATGTCTATAACATTAATACGAAGAAACATCGACTCAATGATTTGAATCCTACCTATGTATGGCATTGTCGTTTGGGTCATATAAATGAGAAGCGCATGTAGAAACTCCAGAAAGATGGGCTTTTGGAGTCATTTAATTTTGAATCGTGTGACACATGTGAGTCTTGTTTACTTGGCAAGATGACTAAGACGTCTTTCACTGGTCAAAGTGAGAGGGCAAACGAGCTATTGGTCATTGTATATACTGATGTATGTGGACCAATGAGTTCTACAGCCAGAGGTGGTTTTCAGTACTTCATAACTTTTACCGATGACTTTAGTAGATATGGTTACATCTACTTAATGAGGCATAAGTCAGAATCCTTTGAAAAGTTTAAGGAGTTTCAGAATGAGGTACAAAATCATACAGGCAAGACAATCAAATTTCTACGATCAGATCGTGGAGGTGAATATTTGAGCCATGAGTTTAACGATCATCTAAAGCAGCGTGGAATTATTCCACAGCTGACTCCACCCGGTACACCTCAGTGGAATGGGGTGTCCGAGCAGAGGAACCAAACTTTGTTGGACAAGTTCCGGTCGATAATGAGTCAAACTGATCTTCCATTGTCTTTCTGGGGATTCGTTTTAGAAACCGCTGCTTGCACATTAAACAGAGTTCCATCTAAATCTGTAGAGAGGACACCATATGAGATATGGACTGGAAAGCGCCCCGGGTTGTCTTTTCTAAAGATCTAGGGTTGTGAGGCCTATGTAAAGCGTTTGACGTCCGATAAGCTCACTCCCAAATTTGATAAATGCTTCTTTGTGGGATATCCTAGGAAAACAAAGGATATTACTTTTATAACCAGGAAGAAGGCAAAATATTTGTCACCTGGAATGGTGTTTTTCTTGAGAAAGAGTTTCTCTCGAAAGGGGTTAGTGAGAGCACGGTGCAACTCGAAAAGGTTCGAGAACCACTAGAAAGTATTTCAGCTCCTACTGAACCACAACTCGACATGCAAGATGTTGCAGAGCCTGTTGCCGAGACACCAGTCCCACGATGGTCGGAAAGGTTGAGTCGTGCGCTTGAGTGGTTTGCGTTTTTAACCACTGAGCAGCGCGACATATTATTGTTGGACAATGATGAACCTAAGACCTATTCGGAAGCGGTGATGGGACTAGACTCTGAGAAATGGCTTAGAGCCATAAGATCCGAGTTAGAATCCATGCGAGAGAATCAAGTTTGGAACTTAATCGATCCACCTAATGGTGTAAAAACTATCGAGTGTAAATGGATTTTTAAGAAAAAGATAGACGTTGATGGAAATGTTCACATCTATAAGGCACGATTGGTGGCGAAAGGTTTTAGGCAGATTTAAGGTGTTGATTATGATGAAACGTTTTCGCCTGTCGCTATGTTAAAGTCTATCCAGATCATCCTAGCAATTGCCGTATTTTATGACTTTGAGATATGGCAAATAGATGTCAAGACAGCTTTCCTTAGTGGAAACATAAGTGAGGATGTGTACACGACACCACCTGAAGGTCTTGATGATGCAGAGAATGCTGGGAAAGTTTACAAGCTGTAAAGGTTTATTTATGGGCTGAAGCAGGCTTCTCGGAGTTGGAATCTTCGTTTTGATGAGGTAGTCAAAGGGTTTAGGAAAGTGTGATCCCGTATGCCTCCGCAATTAGATCCATCATGTATGCCATGCTTTGTACACGTCCAGATATTTCTTATGCTTTAAGTGTTACGAGCAGATATCAGTCAAACCCGGGTGAAAATCACTGAACGGTAGTAAAGAGTATCCTTAAGTACTTGAGAAGAACTGAGGATATGTTCCTGGTCTATAGAGGCGAGGAGGAGCTCATTGTAAGTGGTTACACTGACGCTAGCTTCCAAACCGACAAGGATGATTCGCGATCGCAGTCTAGATTTATGTTCTGCCTCAATAGAGGCGCAATGAGTTAGAAGAGTTCCAAGCAAGAAACGGTAGCAGATTCAATAACAGAGGTCGAGTATATTGCAGCTTTGGAAGCTGCGAAGGAGGCAGTTTGGATCAGAAAGTTTGTTTCTGAGCTGGATGTTGTCCCTAATGCGTCCAGTCCAGTGGACGATTCGCGATCATAGTCTGTATTTGTGTTCTGCCTCAATGAAGACGCAGTGAGTTAGAAGAGTTCCAAACAAGAAATGGTAGCATATTCAACAACAGAGGCCGATTATATTGCAGCTTTGGAAGCTGCGAAGGAGGCGGTTTGGATCAAAAAGTTTGTTTATGAGCTGGGTGTTGTCCCTAGTGCGTCCAGTCCAGTGGACCTCTATTGTGATAATAGTGGTGCCATTGCGCAAGCCAAGGAGCCTAGGTCGCATTAGAAGTCCAAGCACATACTGCGGCGTTATCACCTTATCCATGATATTATAGATAGATGTGATGTGAAGATATGTAAGGTGTACATGGATTTGAACATAGCCGATCCGTTGACAAAACCTCTCTCACAGCCTAAGCATGAGGCGCACTTGAGCTCTATAGGTATTAGATACTTACGGGAGTGAGTCCAGTGTATGTGAGAGAAAGTATTTTGTCTATGCTGATGTATATTTAGATAATTAGTTATCTTGTTCCTTGAATAAATTTCTTTTACATTGATCAACAAGTGCGTGACTTGTTTGTGAAACTCTTTGTGTTACGATGTTATTCTAAATGATCCCTGATCTGAGATCGTCATGTGGGACAGTGATGATTTATAGATTAGCACATCTGTTTGATTGATGATCAAGTTTCACAGATCATAGACATAGAGATGTCAAACCAGCGATGTGGAGTCATGTTAGTGAACATGGAGTTGGATAGACACACCTTGAGATACTGCTGGGATTGTTATTTTATATGTGTCATTAGTTGTCATCTCAAATGGTGTACCTGTAGAATCCTTAGACCTGAGATCGTCATTGATTCCAGAATGTGTAGTAGCACACTTAGGGGCTTCCAAACGCTATTCCGTAACAGGGTAGTTATAAAGGTTGCTTTCGGGTATGTCACAAAATATGTCGTGGGATGTGAACGGTCAAGATGGAATTTACCTCTCCTACATAACGGGAGAGACGTCTCTGGGCCCCTCGAGATAGTTGGATTGAAAAGTGTATGGCCATGCCACTATGATTAAAGAATTGATCATGATTGAATCCAGTACTTGATCGAGTGAAGTGTCGAGCTATCAACAAGGGTGGCACGAATCTCGCCTTGAGCTTGACTGATGTCGTATGGTAAAGGGATTGGTGCGTGAGTATATCAAGGTTTAGAAAGTATGATTTTGACTTTGTATGTTTTTGGGGAACAATATGTGCTGCTAGGTGCCGCTATTGATCGGCGATTCGGAAAGGGTTTCCAGGTAGCGGCCGTTTGTATATGAACCTATCGGGTCGCACGCTTAAGGGGATTGGATTTTAAAGCTTGCAAGAATTGGCTCTTGTGCAAGTGAGAGATTGATGGAATTGTGCCCAAGATAATTCTGGGGGAACCGGAAGTTCTGGCTGATGGCCAAAAGTTCCGGGTTCTGGAGCATCCGGAAGTTCCAGTTAGACCGGAAGTTCTGGGTCAGCCACAGTTTCGGTTTCTAGAGGAGCTGGAGGTTCCGGTTGGACCGAAAGTTCTGGACCAGCCTGAACGAACCGAAAGTTCCGGTTAGACCGAAAGTTTCAGGTCTAAATAAATTCGATACAGAAGGTTATTTCGGAAGTTCCGGTCAGAACCGGAAGTTCTGGTCCAGGCGAACAGATTAGATTTGTTAGGCTTTAATACAGATTAAAGGCCCATGACAGAGCACTATATAAAGAGAGGAGGGGCTAGCACGAAAAGGCTGCTGCTTGATGTTGGTTTGACCAAACCCTAGCCACCATCTCTCTCCTAGCTACAACGGTTGTAGCGATCTCTCCCCGGATTTCGCGAGTGGTGCTAGCACGCCGGCGCGAGGTGATCCTGTCCCTAGACATGTGGATACCGTGGAGGCACTACTCCAATAGTGGTGATCGTCTTCTTCTCATGGAGATCGTCGGATCGTAGGATCGCGTCGTCTTCATCGTCGGATCGCCGATGAACGAACGGAGCCGGGAGGAGCAGCTCGAGGTTGTGCTTCATCGACTCTACTTCCACTGCCCGAGCATGTCTCGAGGCTCAAGGTAACGATCTATGATCTCATTACATGCATGGTTCCTAGGCTAACAGGGTAAATTTTTGAAATTAAGCGCTAGCGTAGCCTCTCCATAACCCAACATGTGCATGGCTGCTAGCTAGGCAGCAAACATTAAGGATGAGGCCATCTGGCCATGCGTGGTGGCAGGGCCGGTCCTGAGATTTTGGGGACCTAGGACAACCTAAAATTTAGGGACCCTTTTACTGATATAACAAGTACTTAGATTTATATATATATATATATGAAATTTTATTGATACACAATTAAAATACATCCAAAACAATATTCATATAGAATAATGTGTACATATTAAATTACCTCAAAAAAATTTCTAATGTTCTTTGATATGAAATCACTGATGATGGACTGACGGACATACGGTGGACTGTACATATATACAACGATAGTGGTGGATCTAGGATTTTACCTATGGGAATGCCATGCCAAAATTTCTATATATAATTCGGTGAAAACATTTTTTCAATTGGGTAGATACTTATTAAATTTACACTACAATTCAGTATAAATATACTAAATAATATGATAAGACTTAAATTAAAATATTAAATTAGAAACATTATACTAATAGGGCTTACCTCAAACAGCCAAAGACAAAGAAAAAACACTATGCTGCGGTCCAAACAACCAAACGGACAAAAAAAAAAGAAAAAATACTATGCTGCAGTCTGAACAACCAAAGAAAAACACTCAAATATTAAGAGCCCCTAGGATTGAACCCTGTGTCTCTCACATTCCTACCAAAGCACCTTATCCAACAGGATATTTAAACTTTATGTTGTAATGTGCGGAGTATATACACTTATTCAACTGTCGTTGTACAGGGCCCCTATAATGTGGAGGCCTGGGGCGGTTGCACCGTCCACCCTGCCACAGGGCCGGCCTTGCGCGGTGACCTCTTTCTAGATCGAGGAAAGCATATAAATTATAATTAGTGCCGGTTCTAAATCGTACACATGTGCCATTTTTGCAACCAGCTATAAGGTTGCCGTGTGGCTGTGTGGGGTTTAGTTCTAGCCATTTACTCTTTGTGCGGCCGTGCATGGTTTAGTTCTAACCATTTGGCTGTTTCTTTTTTGCAGGATCTTGAACATATTTTCGCATTGCTTTGTTCTGAGGCACTGTGAGTCTGTCAACTCTGGTGGTATGCTGGGGAATCAAAATCTTGAAGCAGCATAGGGATTTGTCTTCATTCGTAGCAACTAGCAATTTAGTGATTCTGCTGATATTTTAGCCATCCTTTTTTTTGCATCACCGATCATTAATTACACAATTTTTGGACAGCCTAGACTTCTATAAAGGGACAATTGATCATATGCCATCTATTGGATAGGCCATCTAGGATACGCCTCCCTTGCCATATATTAGATACAGTTAATCTAGAGGCTGCCACTTTGGACCAAATTACATTTATATTATTTTCCTCCCCTCAACTCCTCATCCCGCCAAGTAGTGCCTCTGCCTCTACATGATACCGATCTCCCTCTTGCCACCCAAACCACGACAAGACTAACTGCAGGAGGGGTGGAGGCCAGTCCCCTAGCCATGCCTGGCCCAATCGTCCCTTTTCTGCCATGCAATGTGAGACAGGCCAAGAGAGGAAACTATCTGCGCCATGGCCATGGAAACCAATTTCACTAGTGCTCCAAGGATGAGGTGGAGGTCTTCTTTCACACCATGCTACTTCGGCTGCCACTCTGCACACTGCTGCACTGTGCTAGGTGGGCTGGACAGACTCTGCTCTGTGCCCACTTGTTGATGGGAGGTGAAGGAGGTGAGGGAAGTGCAAGGAAGAAGAAGGGCAAAAGGAGAAGAGAAGTGTACATCTGGCCGAAAGCAGCATTTTCTAGATCAACCACATTTAATGGGTGACAAAAAATCAATTTGGTTCCAGGGAGGGGCATACCCTAGAAAGCATATCCAATGGGTGGCACAAAATCACTATCCCTTAAAAAATGGGGATGCTATGGACTACCCAGTATTGAACTTGTCAGACAAAGCAATCAGAATATGGAAATGGTTGCTCTGCATGATTTACTCTCATATTGCCATGGTCTCAAATCATGACGGGATAAACATCACTGAGAGGATAGCCATACGGTGACGATTACTAGAAATGAGAAGTAGACTTAGGTTGGGAAGAGAAACACTGAGAAGAAACTAGATTAAATCTTTCTTGCTTATTTTTAAATAGAGATACAACCTATCCTTATATAGATAAAATTAACTTAACCCTTAAGTAAGAACTTAATCTTATCTAATCTTATCTTTTAATGACTTAATCTAATCTTACATTTTAAACTAGTAAATCTTCTCATTTGCTACACTACCCTGCAGGTACTGTTCATGCTGCAGTACCCCCGTGGGTACTGTTCCTATAGGCTAGGTTGGGCCTGGCCCAAATACCCATGACACATATATTTCCTTCATATATCTTTTGATGACTCAGTCGTGGCTATCTTATAATAACTTTTGGGTACAATTAAAGTTGCCAGCGAAGTGAACAGACATACTCCATTCAGTTAATAGTGCAAGTTATTTTAACTTTTAACCCTTTATGTGCTACCAAAGTGTGATTATTTTGTGGTCTTTGTACAAGACTACCCCTGATTAATCCCGTGATTGGTAATTTGGTATTGTAATCCTTGGAATTAAATGCATACATTCGTATAATGCCACACCAAAATGCTGTGGTTAACTGTCAATGTAATTAATAGGGGTAAAATGGCCAAATGATGGAAAAATGCTTAGCATTTGGGCATGCAAGCCAAAACAACTTTCTTATTGACTGGATGGAGTATTTGATTTGCAATTCAAGACAATGCATGCTATTTTATCTTACATGGCCACTTGGCTTTGTAATCCTAGTAAGTGGGCTTATCAAGCTAACAATACCAATCTAGAAAGTGTGGGGAGATATTTGGCACTCCAATCCTGAGTTAATCGTGTTGAATACTAGGGAGTTGTTTAGGAAAATTTGAACTAAACTACTGAAGTTAGTAAATTACCAGTATGCAGGGAGTTGTTTAGGAAAATTTAAATGCTTAGCTGTACTTTCATTCTGAATTTGTGAATAGATCTCTATTTCTTGCTAACTAGTCATCATGATACTTGCAGACTGGTGCCTCGCTGGAGTCCTTGGAAAAAGGAGTTGTATGTTTCTCCCACAAATTCACTCTTAAAGAAATATTTGGAATTCAATGCTCTATGACCTAGAGATCTCAACACAAACTTCTGCTCGGATGGTTGAGTATGAGCATGATATTTCCTCTTCCAATCCTGCCAAGGCACATAAACTTTTCAACTCAAAAGCAAAGGATTTTTCATTTCAGAAACAGAAAATAGATAGCGTAAGGAGTCAATATTATGCGATGAGAACGAGAATCTGCAATGAACCATGTAACACTGCCGACCTTGGTTTTCTTGTTGATCCTTGTTCATGTATAGAGAGTGGTGGGGAGTGCATATGTGGAGGCCTACTTAAACATTCATAAGGTCCACATATCCAGGTGGTTCATAATATGGAACCAGGGGTAAGTACAATGAGCTGCT
>KE372851.1:128562-141422 GCA_000418225.1 Zizania latifolia | reverse complement strand
CCGGCGCTTCGCTCAGGTAACCGTATCATGCAAACAGTTGGCCTAAATGTCTAATAAGCTGGCAGATCCGAATAATCTGGATAAGAATTATCCGGATTATCCAAATCTGAATCCGAATCCGCCAGATATCAGCGATATCATATTCGTTTTCGTATCCGAAAAAATATCTGTATCCGAATCCGTATCCGAATCAAAAAAACCCGATTCTGAATTTGTTTTTTCGGATACAGTCAGAAACTATTCGAACCACTTTCACCCCTAATTCGAAGTATAGCCGATCTAAACCTAAGAAGCAGTGAGGCATAAAATGGAGGTAATTAAATAGGGACTCTTTTATGGTACCTTTACTGTTGGGGTGGTAGAATAATCTCTACTATTGTAACACGCGAATATCCTCCGTCTGCTCCCCGATATCATCCGTCTGCTCCCCCTCCCTCCCCACGCGTGCGGCGCCCTCCTCCCCCACGCACGCAGCGTCACAACCGTCGGCACCCACACGCGCAGTGTCACAACCGCCGGCACCCACTCCACGCAGCCCTCTCTCCCCTCATCTCTCCCTCCCCTCGGGTGGTTTTTGTTGAGGAACTCTGCTACCGTGTGTAGTGTAGAGTTTCAAGACAAAGAACAATTGATACAGTATATAGAGAAAAACTAAGCTTCTTTATTACTCAGATTCTACAGCATACAAATGAGGAGATGACTTCTCTATTTATAGGAAAAAATTCCTAAGAGATAGACGTGCCCAATAACCGATGCTTATCTTCTAGATATTTGGTTTCCTAACACTCTCCTTGGGTACTCTACGCGACATGCATATACCTCATCAAAACTCCCCAAAAACCCAGTGGGAAAAATTAGGAGAAAGAGTACATAGCGCGTGTCTTGGTTGCACGAATTACCTCATTAAAAACCTTAATATGAGAAACTTCCAAAAAACTCATTCAAGGAAAAAAGAGTATAATTCACCCAAATATTTCATATGATCTTCAAGATCAATTCGGATACTTAGTCTGCTTGACTAAGATTTAATTCTTCTTGTCGGTGTTATGTGAAGTTTCTCCCCCTAAAATACACAAGTCTTTAAGTCTAACGAACATATCTTTCAAAGCTAGGTGTTCTAGGAGAGACTTAGTGAATAATCTGCGAGATTTTCATATGACTTGGTGTGCATCACTTTTATTGCATTCTTCTTATACAATTCATGAGCATAGAAGAACTTGGGTTTATGAGCTTCATCAAATTGCTCTTCATATATCTTTGTTGGGCCACGGGACATGCTACGCAAGCATAAAACAAAACTTTTTCTACCCCATTCAACCCAGGAACTATGCGAGTAATAGGATCATGGATCATTACCTCTAGTTGCGAGATGCGCTAGGGCAGCGGAAGAAGAGTTGGGAAAACGCGTCCTTGATCAACTTCGTCCAGCTCCGTCCAATCGTTGGCAGTGAAGACGATGCAGCCTTATGATCCTCACGTCGAGATGATCAGCGCCACAATTGCAACGGCGTCACTACGGTATCCACATGAATAGGGACGGGATCACCTCACGCCGGTATGCTAGTACCACGCGTGAGGTTAGGAGAGATGCGGCCACAGTAGGTGAGGCCAGGGGAGAGGTGGCGGCTAGGGTTAGGGGAGGTCCAATAGGCTTTTGCGCCCTAGCCTCTCCTCTCCTTATATAGAGCCCACCGATGAGCCTTTAATCAACATTAAAGCCTACCAGATCTAATCTACACGTTCGGCCCGAAAGTTCTGGCCGATGCCCGAAACTTCCAAAAATAACATTCTGTATCGAATTTATTTTGATCCAGAAGTCTCGGTCCAACTGGAACTTCCGGTCTTATCGAAACTTTCGAAAATAACATTCTGTATCGAATTTATTTCGGCTCGAAAGTTCTGGCCAAAGCCCAGAGCTTGCGATTCGTTCAGAATTCGCCTCTAGAGCAGGCCCAGAAGTTCTGGTCCAACCGGAACTTTCGGTTCCTCCAGAACTCACCACCAGGGCGGGCCCGGAAGTTCCGGTCCAACCAGAACTTCTGGTTCCTCCAGAACTTGTCTCTAGGGCATATTACCATCAATCTTCCACTTGCACTAGAGTCAATATTTGCAAGCTTTAAATCCTATCCCCTTAAGCGTGTGATCCGATAGGTTCATATGTAAACGGCCGCTACCCGGAAACCTTTTCTGGATCGCAAGTCAATAGCGGTACCAAGCAGCACATACTGACCCCCGAATGCAGACAAAGATCATATCAACTGAACCTTGATATACTTATGCACCAATCCCTTTACCACACGATATCAGTCAAGCTCAATGTGAGATTCATGCCACCCTTGTGATAGCTCAACACTTCACTCGATGAAGTAGTGGATTAATCATGATTAACTCTTTAATCATAGTGGCATGGCCATGCACTTTCCCAATCCAACTATCTTGAGGAGCCAAGAGATGTCTCTCCCGTTATTTAGGAGGAGTAAATTCCATCTTGATCGATCACATCTCAAGACATGTTTCATAACATACCGAAAACAACCTTTATAACTACCTAGTTACGGAATAGCGTTTGAAAGCCCCTAAGTATGTTACTACACATTCTGGAATCAATGATGATCTCAGGTCAAAGGATTCTGCAGGTACACCATTTGAGATGACAACTGATGGGACATTAAGAATAACAATCCCAGCAGTATCTTAAGGTGGGTCTATCCAACATCATGTTCTCTAACATGTGTCCAAATCACTGATTAGATATCTCCATATCTATGATCCGTGAAACATGATCATCAATCAGTCAAATGTGCTAATCTATAAATCATCACTATCCCATAAGATGATATGAGATTATGAATCATTTAGAATAACATCATGATAATACAAAGAGTTTCACAAACAAATCACATACTTGCTGATCAATGTAAAAGATCATTATTGAAGGAACAAGATAACCAATTATTTAAAATACATTAGCATAGACAAGACTCATTCTCTCATATACACTAGACTCTATCACACAAGTATCTAATACCCATAGAGCTCAAGTGCGCCTCATGCTTGGGCTGCGAGAGAGGTTTCGTTAACGGATCGACAATGTTCGAATCCTTGTGCACTTTGCATATATTTACATCACCTCTATCTATGATCTCTCAGATGAGGTGATAGCGCCGTAGTATGTGCTTGGACTTCTGGTGCGACTTATGCTCCTTAGCTTACGCAATGGCACCACTATTATCACAATAGAGGTCCACTGGACTGGACGCACTAGAGACAACACCCAGCTCAGAAACAAATTTTCTAATCCAAACAGCTTCTTTCGCAACTTCAGAAGCTGCTATGTACTCGGCCTCCGTTGTTGAATCTGCAACCGTTTCTTGCTTGGAACTTTTTCAACTCACTGCGCCTCCATTAAGGCTAAACACAAATCCAGATTACGATCTCGAATCGTATTTGTCGTTTTGGAAGCTAGCGTCGATGTAACCATTTACAACGAGCTCCTCCGCACCTCCGTATCACACTCATCTAGGCGTGTACAAAGCATGGCATACATGATGGACCTGATTGCGGAAGCATACGATATCACACTCATCTTCTCTAGCTCATCAGGTGTCGAAGAACACTGACTCTTGCTGAGAGTAATATCATGTAACATTGGCAAGAAACCTTTCTTGAAATCCTACATATTGAACAATTTCAATACCTTGTCAATGTACGTGTCTTGGCTTAATCCAATTAGCCTTCTCGATCTATCTCTATTGATCTTTATGCCCAATATGTATGTTGCCTCTCTAAGATCTTTCATTGAGAAACTTTTTAGCAACAAAGATTTAACAGCATCGAGCATTGAAATATTATTTCCGATCAACAATATGTCATCTACATATAAGACCAGAAATACAAGCGCGCTTCCACTAGCCTTTTTGTAAACACAAGGCTCTTCTTCATTCTTAATGAAACCAAACCCTTTGATCACTTCATCAAAACAAAGATTCCAACTCCGAGAAGGTTGCTTCAGCCTATAAATAGACTTTTGAAGCTTGTAAATTTTCTCAGCATTTTTCGGATCGACAAAACCTCCAGGCTGTGTCATGTACACATCCTTGCTTAGGTTTCTGTTAAGAAAAGCCGTTTTGACATCCATTTGCCATATCTCATAGTCATAATATGCGGCAATTGCTAGGATGATCCGGATAGACTTTAGCATTGCGACGAGTGAAAATGTTTCATCATAATCAACACTTTGAATTTGCTTGAAACCTTTCGCCACCAATCTTGCTTTATAGATGCGAACATTTCCATCAACGTCTATCTTTTTCTTAAAAATCCATTTACACTCGATAGTTTTGACACTATCAGGTGGATCGACCAAGTTCCAAACTTGATTTTCTCGCATGGATTCTAACTCGGATCTTATGGCTCCAAGCTATTTCTCAGAGTTTGGTCCCACCATCGCTTTCGAGTAGGTCTTAGGTTCATCATTGTCCAACAATAATATGTTGCGCTGCCTCGTGGTTAAGAACGTAAATTGTTTGGGCGCACGACCAACCCTTTCCGACCGACGTGGGGCTGGTGTCTTGATAACAGGTTCTACAACATCTTGCATATCTAGTTGTGGTTCAATAGAAGCTTAAACACTTTCGAGTGGTTCCTAAACTTCTTCGAGTCACACCATGCTCCCACTAACTTCTTTCGAGAGAAACTCATTTTCAAGAAAGACACCATTCTGAGCGACAAACACTTTACCATCTTCTCGGTTATAGAAGTAATATCATTTGGTTTTCCTAGGATACCCCACAAAGAAGCATTTATCAGATTTAGGAGTGAGCTTATCAGACGTCAAATGTTTTACATAGGCCTCAACCCCATATCTTTAGAAAAGACAACACAGGACGCTTCCCAGTCCATATCTCATATGGTGTCCTCTCTACAGATTTAGATGAAACCATGTTTAAGGTGAAAGCAGCAGTTTCTAAAGCGTATCCCTAAAAGGACAATGGAATATCAGATTGACTCATTATTGACCGGACCATGTCTAACAAAGTTTGGTTCCTCCGCTCGGACACCCCATTCCATTGAGGCGTACCCGATGGAGTTACCTGTGGAACAATTCCATATTGCTTTAGATGATCAATAAACTCATGGCTCAAATATTCACCTCCACGTTCCGATCGTAAAAATTTAATTATCTTGCCTATATGATTTTGTACCTCATTTTGGAACTCCTTGAACTTTTTAAAGGATTCAGACTTATGCCTCATTAAGTAGATATAACCAAATCTACTAAAGTCATCGGTAAAAGTAACGACGTACTGAAAACCACCTCTGGCTGTAGAAGTCATTGGTTCACATACATCTGTATATACAAGGGCCAACAATTCATTTGCCCTCTCACTTTGACCAGTGAAAGGCGTCTTAGTCATTTTGCCAAGTAAACAAGACTCACATGTGACAAGTGATTCGAAATCAAATGACTCCAAAAATCCATCTTTATGGAGCTTCTGCATACGCTTCTCATTTATATGACCTAAACGACAATACCAAATATAGGTGGGATTCAAATCATTAAGCCAAGGCTTCTTCGTATTAATATTATAAACATTTATATCCTCAAAATTTAGAATATATAATCCATTCAACAATGGACAAGTACCATAGAGCATACTATTCAAAAACATCGAACAACACTTATTCTTTATTATGAATTCATAACCTTCCTCTTCGAAACATGAAGAAGAGATAATGTTTCTACCCAAGGTAGGAATAAAATAACAATTATTCAATTCCAAAACTAATCCTGAGGGTAGCGACAAGGAATAAACACCGACGGCCAACGTTGTAACTTTTGCACCATTGCCGACGCGGACATCCAACTCGCCTCTTGCACACTTCCTAGTCCTTTTCAGTCCTTGCAATGATTTGCAAGTATGAATTATTGATCCGGTATCAAATACCCATGAATCACTTGGGACGAGTAGCAAGATTAATTTCAATAACATTTATATCTGAAGTGGAAGTGGAAGTCTCACTTTCCTTCTTCTTGAGTCATTCCAAGTACAACTCAGTAACATATTTCATTTTCTCTTGTTTGAGAACAATTCTCAAATTTCTATACCAATCAATAAAGTTTGTTCCAGAAAGTTTTTCCTTTTCAAGAATTGATCGCAAATTAAAACTGGAAGTGTTACTAATAGTAGGTGCTATGATCTACAATAAAAATGCAAGTTTCAGCACCATGCTATGTGAATCTTCTATCAAATAGAAGATGCTCCACTACATGATATACTATCGTTTTTCCTCTTACGACATGTAGTGGGACAAGATCCATATTCAACTAACTTCTAGTGAGCTTTGGCATCACTGCTAGAAAATTAGTAACATAGGTAAGCTTTGACTTTGCTAATCACATCCCTATGTGACTCTTGTTCGTTGGGGTGGCATCTAATGCCTCGACGCCCAACTCTATGCCCCAAAGCCCAAAACCGTTTTGATAGCTTTGTTAAGCAAACCAATACTATGCTTGTGGATGTTTGACATCCACCCTAACTGATTAAGATAAAAGATGGTACTTCGCTTTGGCATACCTACTATACAATGATAAAAAACCTTTGTAGGTGCAGCTATTGGAAAGGGCATCAATGACTCTTAATTTTCTGAAGAAAACTATTCTAACATGGTATCGATGCCTATCGCATACAAAACATGAAAGAATAGTATGACATGAACATAAATAAACATCACAGGCAATCATATTAACTGTGACATAGTATGACCCTTCTCATATGGTGATCTCCATCTTCACGGTTCCTGTCCTTCGGGTCATCACGCTTCAGGCCTCCATGATCTTGTACTAGTCTATTATATCTAATAGCACTATACAAATTACATGAGAAGAAGCATCACATGTCGACACATAAGTCATACAATAATAGAACAACCTTAGGCTATAATTAACCATGACACGCAGGCTATGAAAATTACATACATGCATCACATGCTACACAAGGCCATACCAGTCACAACATTCTCTGTAAAAACGAGTTAAGTGTAGAATCTATGCGTGGCTGAAAACTAGACCCGGAACTTCCGGCCGAAGCCTGGAACTTCCGGCTCAAAGCCCGGAACTTCTGAAATCACCCTTCTGTATCGAATTTATTTTGCCCCGGAACTTCCAGATCAAACCCGGAACTTCTAAAAATAACCTTCTATACGAAGATTATTTCGGCTGGAGCTCAGAGCTTCCGAAAATCCGACGCAAGAACAATAGATCTAATCTATTTTCACCACATATCACCTATATGTGTATGATCCAGATCAAACACTACACACGTAGGCTCTGATACCATTGTTGGGCCACGGGGCATGCTACACAAGCATAAAACAAAACTTTTTCTACCTCGTTCAACCCAGGAACCATACGAGTAATGGGATCATAGATCATTACCTCTAGTCATGAGATGCGTTAGGGCAGTGGAAGAAGAGTTGGAGAAGCGCGTCCTCGACCAACTCCGCCCAGCTCCATCCAATCATCGGCGGTGAAGATGATGCAGCCTTGCGATCCTCATGTCGAGATGATCAGCGCCACAATTGCAGTGGCGCCTCTACGGTATCTACACGTACAGGGACAGGATCACCACATGTCGGTATACTAGTACCACGCGTGAGGTTAGGGAAGATGCGGCCATAGTAGGTGAGGCTTGGGGAGAGGTGCGGCTAGGGTTAGGGGAGGTCCAACAGCCTTTTGCGCCCTAACCTCTCCTCTCTTTATATAGAGCCCACCGATGGGCCTTTAATTAACATTAAAGCCCACCGGATCTAATCTGTACGTTCGGCCCAAAAGTTCCGGCCGAGGCCCAGAACTTTCGAAAATAACATTCTGTATCAAATTTATTTCGATCCGGAAGTTTCGGTCCAACCAGAACTTTTGAACCCAGAACTTTCGGTCCAACCGAAACTTCCGAAAATAACATTCTGTATCGAATTTATTTCGGCCCGGAAGTTTCGGCCGAAACCCAGAACTTCCGGTTCGTCTAGAATTCGCCTCTAGAGCAGGCCCAGAAGTTTCGGTCCAACCAAAACTTCTGGTTCCTCTAGAACTCACCACTAGGGCAGGCCCAAAAGTTCCGGTCTAACCAGAACTTCTGGTTCCTCCAAAACTTGTCTCTAGAGCATATTACCATCAATCTTGACTGTATTTGTGCAACATAAGTTATATTATCTTTATGGATAATAGTGGGGGTGTTAACATGATTCAAGCCATGCATATTCTGGTGAGGCTTCATACAAAGCTATAGTTCCCGAGTGGTTTGTTGAAGTCGATGCAGGACTTTGCTTTGATGATTTCTAGGATATTGTAGTTTCACCACATAGGAAAACATAGCTAGACTGTACGAGTAGGTTTACAGCAAACGTAATGTCCAGCCTAATGCAGTAGGCTAAGTACATTAGCGTACCTACAACACTTAAGTATGGGAATTCTGATCCCAAGATTTCTCCCCCTCTTGTCTAGATCTTTATGGATTGTGGTCTGCTTGTAATGATCTTCTGTCCATGCAGTTTTGGATGGAAATGACTTTTCAAAGTCAAATCTCTCCAATACTTTCTGAATGTAAGTGGACTGATGTACTAGAATTCATTAGTCACATGCTCTAGCTGCAAGCTTAAGCATAACTCGGTTCTATCCAAGTGTTTCATTTCAAACTCAAATTAAAATAATGAGTTTTCTTCCTCAATTTCATATGATATTCTGACCATATTCATAATCCATTCAGGGATCTTCATTATTCATGCAATATTTCTTTCAGAGAAATATATACTATATACTATACACTATTAGACTATTTCTATTTTTTCTATCTTGGTTCAAGACATGATACTTCATGTACCTTCAAACAAATGTCCGATCCAATCTCCCATGCAAATAACAACATCAATCAATTCATTACTCAACATAATTTGACTTCAAGTCGATTTTTAACTTCATGTTGATTCATTCAACTCCTAGTTGATTTTGATTTCAACTGCTAGTTGACTGCCATTGAGATTATATTTCTAAAGGTAATTCAGCCCATGACCGAGGAATAGAATTCACAATCAACTCCTGGCAATTGAGTGAAAACTTTATACAACAAGCCATATTTTTTCTTTTACTATTTTTCTTCTTTTCAAACTAATGCTCATATATGTCCTTCAGAGTAGACATGAGGAGGTACATGTCATTCATGTGTAAAATATCTCTAGTTTGTTCAGACAATTTAGTTGTTATTGTCTTCTTGCAATCTTCTCAATCTGACCTTTTCATACATTCAATGAGCAATATAGGCTCAAGATCAAGATTTATGATTGTGACAATAATAAATAGTAAGTATAGATATTTAGCAGTTGCTATATTACAGGATTCACCTGAACTTCTATAACTTTTAGTTATTCTATTATGGGTTACACATTCTGGTGTTTCATTATTTTGCTCACCATTTTTTTCATATGGGAGCAAGGTCCTTTAATGTAGCAGCGGCTATTTTGGTGCGCACCTTATCGTTGGTTTCTTCCTTCATGGAAAGATTCGTATTGATATGTCTATTTCTGAGGTTCCATACCATTACTAGGTGTCAACTGTCTCCCTTTCATTCTGTGGGATAGTTTTCGTGATTAAGTATAATAAGCTCACATGCCCTATTTTCACCAGACGTCTCCAGCTACTTAGGGGCATGATAAATCGGAGTTCTCGTCCTATTATTTTTGTTCAAGGCCTCTGGACGAGATGATTGATACCTTTTCTTTCTTCAGTATTTCACCCTCTCCGTTGCATTAAATTTAGGTAATGCAACTTAGTCATGCTTTTCAGATCACAAAAATAATTAGGCAGTATAACTTCTAGTTATTGGACACTTCAGGTATTTCTGTACTTCTAGTACTTTTTACACTGCATTCACTAGTGTGAGGTAATGTGCATGATCCCTTCTATTTTTACCATAATTTACCAATATTTTTTATCCAAGGGCTCATTCTCTCCTCCCAAATAATGGAAAATTATAAAAGTAGAAGGCTACATGCAAATCTCCGTTCACAAGTTTTATGGACTTTTTGGAGAGACGGCCTTTTTAATCTACTACGGTAGTGGGATATGCACGTACTTCAGGTAGAAAATTCAATACTAGTTGCACTGTTGCTGAGTAGATGTTATATGCTAATGGTTTGAATTATATTTGAGATCCGTTGCATTTAGAATTGCATGTCCTATTCATAACGGATAAATTACAACTCTGTAATGATGGTATAGCAGTTATACTAATTCTTTATTTCTTATGCTTAGTCCATTCAGGTGGACGAATGACACTTAGTGCCCTGCTTTGCCACTCATGTTAATGCATTAATCATCAAGCGTTGTTCTTTAGCGTTATCCATTCAGGTGGACTATTTATGATGATAAAGACATAAGGATCAAATAGATAATAGACCTGCATGTGTCTATTACAAAGATTTATGAACATCAAGCAGTATCATGATAGTCCATACAAGGGTTCAATCAGACAAAAACATACTGTGGATACAGTCTAGGAATGATTTCTCATTGGTCTAATGATAAATTTCCTAGCCGTGCATACGGACACGATAATCTTCATGATTTAGGAAATTATTTCACTTTTATGCTATAACCATATGAGTTGTAAATTTATTTTTCTCATAATTCAAAAATCAAAATCAACATAATGCATAATTCTAAATGGGAGAAATAAAGTCCTAAAGTAGCATACACTTCAAGTGTATTTATAGTATAGTCTAAATATTAAAGAATGCATACTTCTAATATAGTTTCTGTCAATTTCTGCAAACCTTAAGAAAATCTAAGTGGATTCAAGATATAACAATGCTTCATTACTATGCAAAGTTATCCCACAAATAATATTACCATAGCTCTTGTAAGGCCTACAAAATGCATTTGTTGCTTCTAGCAACGGTTATAATATTTCTAGTTCTCATTCATCTAGAAATATTGCTTTTCAAGGTTATATTTGTAGATCTACAAGTCGCAATTGATTCATTCTTTTTATTTGGGTACTATACAAGATTCTAGTCTAAGACAATTTATTCATGAGCGAGGAAGTAGCAACAAAATAATAAATGCCTTAATCATACTATGATATACTGAAAATAATTCTTCATTGCAGTGAAAGATATTTGCTCTTTGAGAACTTCCAATCTTTCATTCAATTTGCTCTTCTAGAGTTACAATTATTCAATCCTCTAATATTTAGCTATATTCAGATGCCATAAGAACTCTAATTCTGGATAGAGTCTGCATGTAGGCCAGCTACTTCTTTATTATAGCTGCTTTTTACTTGTGATGGTATTGGTAGGTTTGTATTGATATCATGAGAAAATCAATCGAGATTTCACGAACACTGTCACCTATCATGAGAGATGTATAGTCTTAATCATGAGGGTGTCCTTGCTCACTGTGATGGTGAGGTGTATCTCAAATTATTACTTCTAGTATATTTCTTCATGATGTACTTAGGTGCCTTGCAAATTCTAAAACCGTATGGCTTGACATTCTTCTTGGTTGTCTCGTCATTCTCATCACTAGGCTTTACCTTCGTATGCCACCAATTTTCTTTCTTCCCTTCCCCACTTCTTATGATGGGTTTTACGTAACTTTAAATAAGTGTCATTAGCTTCTAAGCTATTTCTCTTTCATTGTGGCTGCGAAAACGAAGTTCTTCTTCAGGATTTCATCCTATACTTCATCGAGCTACAATATGTCAATCGATTCAGAATACTTCATGTATTTTAATTGATGATAATTACGTATGGATTCTGTCGCGTTTGGGTGGAAAGTGGAGAGTCTTTTCAATTTTTCCTTAATCTGAAATCTCTTTCTAGTAGAGATTCAGAAACGTGCAAATTCAGTGCAACATGGAGTTAAACTCTCATACATACTCAGAAAGAGTTGAGTCAGATCCATTCTCGCTCTACTAGAGACTTCATGGTGTACTTGATGCGCTCAAAATGCTCATTCAGGGCATCTCATAGCACTCTCATTCGTCATGGCCATATACTCATCCTTCAAAGTGGAGAGAGATATGTCAAAGAAAAATGAATTGCTTGATCATTTTCTTTCGACATAGAGCAAATGCATAGACTGCATGGCATATGACGTTACGAAGCTTCATGGCTCTAAGTACGATTTGAATATCCGGTGCCTAGGTGAGATGGTTGCGGCCATCTGCACTTTGCTTAGTGATCTGTTTGGTCACGATGCAAGTCATCTATGATGCGCATGTTACTTCTAGTAAAATTGCATCGAGTTGCTAAATAGAAACATGAATAAATTTACTGTAATTTTCTAGTATTTTTCTATGCAATTATATATTTACTGATAATTAAATGCATATGGGCAATTAAAGACAGTAAAATAGTAAACCGTAAATAAACATAGAAAATATTTATGAAAAGGAAAACGGATGCGAAATTCAGATTTTAGGGGTCCTTCTGTGCAGGAAAGGGTATTTCCAAAATTTTCAGCGAATCCAAGGGCCCATACACAAAATTCATAGTTTTTGCGTGATTTTTCAGAAATCCAGGGGCCTCTATGCAAAATTCTTATTTTCTGCATGATTTTTCAGAAATCTAGGGGCCTCTGCGCAAAATTCACATTTGTTGCGTGATTTTTCAGAATCTAGGGGCCTCTACGCAAAATTAATGTTTCTGTGCGATTGTAAGAAAGTTAAGGACTAAAATGTAAAAGTACCTTTTTTCTTTTTCTTTTTCTTTTCTTTTCTTCATTTTCCTTTTCTTTTTTTCCTTCTGCTTCCTTTCCTCTTCGGTCGGCCAGCCCACAGAAGCCCAAAACGGGGGATGGGGGG
>KE372851.1:107703-120045 GCA_000418225.1 Zizania latifolia | reverse complement strand
CACGTGACGCCACAGCGGCGCCACGCGCCTGTGGCGCCCACCACACATCCTCCAGCGCTATGGCGACTTGTGGCGAACTGCGATTTTCCGCCACGATGATATGGCATCGCTATGGCGACAATATGGCGACGCCATAACAACTATGGCACCCTCTCTATCAGATTTCACAGGACACACTGTCTTCTTAGCAAACAGTTCCTCACAGTCAAGCTCCTGTCACTGGCCAGATTTACTAAAATGGGTGGGTGTTGAATTGTAGAGAGAAAAGGATGTACGAATAATAGATTGTAGATATATTGCATTGAGCCTTAGTGACCAATATATATAGGAGTACATATGAAGAGATAAGGCAGTCGGTCTATAGATAAAGAAGGACATGATATAATCTGATTCTACCTAATATTATCTCCAATACCATATACTCTAACATCTCCCATAGTCCAAGCGTGAGCAAAGCAGATGCTTAGACTGGAGAAAATACTAACAAAAGTGTTCAATGATGATAGCCCTTTATACCATAGTCAAGGAAGCCAAAAAATGATGAACCCAAAGAAGTTGTGGTCGAGGTAGCTATGTAAGGTAGCGTGGTCGATGTAGCCGAAGTCAAGGTGCCGATGACTAGGTAGCCTAAAGTCATGGATGTATAGAGAGGTGTCATGAAGTGGTTGCACACGTGTGATGGTGTCGATAAACCAAGATAAGATGGAGACGGTGACGCAATCATGGTGGTCGTTGAGGAAGAAGATGTCGAAGAGTCAATGCTGTCGAAGCCGTCGAGGACGAGACGCCACATTGGGTTTGTCTAACCCAAGGATGAATCGAGATAAAGGCACACAACGGCGTTGCCAATATCTTGCAAGCGAGGAAAGGGACCATCATGAATCTTATGCCATTAACGAAGGGGACTAGAAGAGAGGGCCTCCAAAATGATCGCAACACAAAGTGGCATAGACGAAGAAGTACCAATTAAGCTCGCTGTTGTCAGAGACGATAGAAGTAGTCGAAGAAGATACGACGATATTTGGCGACATGGCGCAGTGGACGAAGACGAATAAGGCTAGGGTAGAGGTAGCTGGACCAATAGCCTAGAGCGGCGATAGTGGCAGTAGGAGAAAGACACGGCGATGATGCTTGAAGTAGGCAAAGAAGAACCCGAATGGTTGACGATGACCGAAGTGGCGGTGAAGACGATAAGAGCAACAACGTTGTGGCCCGAGGAGGCGACACAATAATAGCTCCATATCATTGCAGCAGTTGAAGACTCATGAGCAACAATACTGCGGTCCAAGGAGGTGACACAGTGGTAGCCCAAAGTTTGATGGCGTAACACGTGTAGTCGAAGAAGATCTATCCTAAAGAGATCGAACGCTTGATCGAGTTGATCAAGCCGATGGCGTATAAGACCACCAGAGTGGAAACAACGATGCACGAAATCGACGATGACGGTGGGTGGCGCAAACCCAATTTATGATCAGGAAAAAAATAAAAGCGGTGGTAGCAAGTCCGGCTTGATCACCAAGCCACAAAGCTAAGCAATGTCTCCATAGCCATCCAGATTATTCCTTTTTTCATCCGCATCCCAATACTTAAAACAAATGCATGGCTGGAGATAAGAAAAGCCCATCCAGCGAGTAGTGAGGTGGCTTGTATGTTAGTGCTAGAGAGGGGAGGGTGGCGGTGGTAGGCTAGAGGCAGGCATCCAACGGAGGCGGCTGGAGGAGGCAGGCGAGGTGGCACATTGCTACGTAGGGGGTAACAGCAGAGTGGTGGCTGGGCGCAAGGAGCAACCGACAATGCTGAGTAGAGATCTGGTGACGCACGTAGGGGTGGCATAGAAGGACACCGTCGTGCGGGCCGACGACACGGTGAAGGGGGCCAGTGGCACCGGAGGAGGCCGGCGGTGAGAGAAAAAGTCGATGTGTGGGCTGGTGGCGTGGGAGGAGGTTGGTGGTGGCCTGACAGAGATCAAGCGGTGTCCGGTGTAGGAGGAAGTCGACGGTAGGCTGACGGTGTGGGAGAAGGCTGGTGGTGGCCTGACGTGGGAGTAGGCGAGCACCCTAGCTCCTCGTGGGCAATGGCTGTGACAAGGTCGGTCCCCTCCTCGAGAGCCACACAGCACGCTCGGTGCGGGCCTGCGAGCGAGGCCGAGATCTGTTGCGGCACGATGCCAGCACCAGTGAGGCTGGGGGAGAGGGGCAAACGAGATCCTCACCAACTGCAGAGAGCAGTCACTCTCCATGCACCGTCGAATCGAGATCTGATGGGTGCCGGAGGGGGCTTCGCACAGGGGTGGGACCCACCTCGTACAGTCAGAGGAGGCTCCACACTGTCCGATCTCGATCGGACGGTGCGGAGAGGGTGAAGTTAGAGTGCAGTCAAAGGGTGAAGTTAGAGGTTTCGGTTCTAGAGAGGGGATGGGACTCGATGGCGTGGGGTGGCAAGGGGAAGAGGCCACGTGGGAGGAGATCGGCGGTGGCCTGGCAGTGTCCCGGTAGCAGGCAGAGATCCGACGGCAGTCCTAGTTACATGGTGATCCAGCGGCGTCGTAGAGATCTGGTGATCCGACAGCAGGAGGAAGCTGTAGATCTGTTCCCACCGACCTCATTAGGCAACGCGCGGAACGTGACGAACAATATCCTGAGGTCTCCTCTATAAGACAACTAGATATAGATGGCTGCCCCCGGAAGGGTGAAGTCTACTCAAGGGGGCAACAATAGCGGAAGGGTTAGCAGAGCTAGATGTGATCCTGCTCTAATACCATGTTAAATTGTAGAGAGAAAATGATGTACAAATAATAGATTTTAGATATATTGCATTGAGCTTTAGGGGCCAGTATATATAGAAATACATGTGAAAAGATAAGACATACGGTCTATAGATAAGGAATGATAAGATATAATCTGATTCTAGCTAATATTATCTTTGATACCATATACTCTAACGGTAGGTAATGAGTTCACCATTCAAGAGGTATACACGAGCTGCTATCTGTTGGCCTGATTCCCCTAATCCCCTTTTGTCGGTTTGCCCTTATGCAGATCTGGGTGAAGCAATTAGTGCATATATTGTGCAACTGTGCATACGCAAGAGCTCTAGTTCATGGATGTTTAGCCATTTTCCATTGAATTGAGAACCGGGCGATAAATTGAATGCTGTTCACGCAGTTTTTTTAATGTGCAGCAATGTTTCTGCAAGTAGAAAACAAAATCATAACGCTGCAAGGAATTTGTGATCTGTGCTGAGATTTGTTGGCTGAACCATGTGTATTTTCATTGTTATACAGGAGCCATGGAAACAGAGAAGAGAAAAAAAGGGCAGTTTAGATGTTGCAAGGAGATGGAGAGAGTTGCTTTAGTAGTCGAGCTGTGATGTATATGATCGATAATTATTTCATTGTCTGCTGTAAAAAAGTGGTTGTGTCTAGGTTCTTGTTTGTCACACATAAATTTTGATGTTGGATTGATGTTTCTTTGCATCTAGGAGCAATGCGCATTTGTTTACTCCCATTTTACCCGTTCAAACAAATACAAATGAATATTTTCACACGAGAACTTAAGTCAATTAGATAAGGGTAGAATGGACAATTCAGTTGAACTCATGAGAATCAGGGTCAAGATCTAACATGCTAGCTAAACGGTTAGGCAAATTGAATCTGATAGAATCAGGGTTAGAATTAGGAACTGGCAATAAGTACCAGCAAGTACTACATCTACGCCTCCTGCTGTCTTGTTACTCTTGTGAATTGTGATCTTTCTTGTAAGCATCACACTCCTAATGCCTTTTTTGCCATAACTGATTTCTCACATATTCCTCTAAATCAGCATCACACTCCTAATGCCTTTTTTGCCATAACTGATTTCTCACATATTCCTCTAAATCCAATGGATTCAATACACTGCCAGTTTTCGGACAGTAAGAACAACAAGAAACGAGCGATGCACATATAAAATTTTAGGTCAGTGATGTCATTACAAACTTATTATTTAGAATTTTAGAATTTGTCATCAATACTAAATTAAATAAAAATATTTAGAGCAGAAAGTCATTAATACATACACTATAATGGATTGCCCCCCATGCTATGTGCCGTGGTCTCCTGGTCCTTATCTTGGCAAAACAGTAGAATGCAGCGGCAGTAGCAGCCAAACCCTCCGACTCATGTTCAGACTTCACAATCTTCAGTCGGAGACAGGCCATGGCCGGCAATCATTCAATCCAGCCTCGCGACATTAGCAAGGTAATTAAGCTCTTGACCAGCAGCAGCAACCAGTCTATAATCAGTTAATCACCCCACTTCTTACAGTATTAACAATACTCTTGCCGCTTAATTAGTGATGCTCCCAAGTAACCAAGACAGCTAAGCATGTTTACTCGATTCTTTCTAGATCACAATTTTTAATTACTGGGACTTGAATGTGTTATTTATCAAATTTTTAGAATTAAATTCATTTAATTGAACTCAAACACTATATTATTTTTTGATCAAATAGTTTAAGAGTATAACACTTTGGAGCATTTATAGTTAAAAGTTCAAAACAATAAATTTAATATTAAAAAACTATATAAATAATTCTAAATATTTTTTCGATAATATATATAAGTTGTACGATGATCCGTAGTGACTATTGGTCAAACGTGTAGCCGAACGCAACGTGTAAATGCAGTGATAATGACTTTTGACTTTTCTGCTAAGAAGTTACATATTTTACAGTTTTAGGGTAGAAATCTTGCGGTCTACTAGTAGTGGTCTACAGTTCTTGCCGTCTTCGACTATGTTGACTTTGACTCTGCCACGACGGAGTTACCGTTGGTGTTAGCCTCGTCACCGGCGGCGGCGTCACGGAACTTGGCGTAGATGTCGCCCTTGTAGAAGTCCCTGGTCCTCCAGACCAGCACCAGCGAGACGAGTGCGCCGGCGACGGTGGAGGCCGTGATAATGAGGAACGACTTCATGAAACACTGGACGCCGAGGCACGTCTTGTCGCCGCCGGCCAGCGAGCCGCCGTGCTGCTTGGCGGCCTCGAGGTCGTAGAGGTAGCCGGTGACGCGGACGTTGAGCACGTAGGCGCCGATGGGGCTCGCGACGGAGCCGAAGTTGTAGAGCGTGGAGTAGTACTTGAGGCCGAACACCTCCGAGATGATGGCGAAGAGGAGCGGCCACTGCGCGCCGAAGCAAAAGCCGATGATGACGGAGGCGGCGTAGAGCGACTGCGGGACACCGAAGGCGATGAGGAGGTGGCCGACGCAGGCGAGGAGGAGAACCAGTGTCAGCATCAGCGGTCGCGGGAACTTGTACCTCGTCAGGAAGATCTCCGACGCGAACCCGGAGGTCACCCTGCCGGCGTAGTTCCAGATGCTGATGAGCGAGATGAAGGTCTTGACGCTCTTCGCCGGGTAACCCAGCGACTGCCCGATCTGCCCCATATTGTCGATCGCCGTCAGCGTGCCGCCGACGCCGCAGATGGTGGCGAGGAACAGCACCAGCATGTCCACGCTCACCAGCGCCTGCAGGATGGAGTAGTCCTCCCCTTGCGCCGGCGGGTTGAACATGTGCCTTAAGCACGACCCGAGGCAAGAAGACGGCGGCGACGATGACGACGCCTCTTCCTCTGTTTTGGCGGTGGTGGTGTTAGCTGACATCTGCAAGGCGGGGGCAGCGGCTGGCTTCTCGACGGTCACCGTGGGGGGATCGCAGAGAGACTCGTCGAGCTCCCTCTTGATCCGGTACTCCTGCCTGATGACGACGACGAGCGGGAGGAAGAGGACGAGGAGGAGCGCGGTGGCCGACACGGTGTAGGCGGCGTGCGAGAAGTTTATCTGGTTCTGCACCACGATCATGGTAAGCAGGTAGATGGCGAGCGCGATGGAGATGTAGAGGAAGCAGAAGAATGCGTCGTTGCTGGTGGTGGCGGAGGCCAAGCCGCGGCGGCTGGGACGGTGAGGCATGATGCGGACGGTGTGGACGAACAGGATGGAGATGGCTGCGGGGAGCCAGGCGATGAGCAGCACGAGCGACTTGGCGTCGTCGCCGTAGATGGCGAGGTAGAGCTGCGTGAAGATGGCGCCGCTGAGACCTACGAATCCCTTGAGCAGGCCGAGCACGATGCCGCGGCTCTCCGGGAAGTTCTTGACGCAGGTGACGAGCGCGCCGGTGTTGGCGAAGGACTGCGAGTTGGCGCCGACGCAGATGTAGATGCACATGAGCCACACGGGTGGTCGCGCGGTGCGGCCGTCGATGGCGAGGTAGATCATGAGGTAGCCCGCAAGGTTCATGGCGGCGCCCGTGGCCAGCACCACCCACGGTGGCGTCACCTCGTTGATGAGCCCGGAGATGACGCCGACGTTAGCGCCGAGGTCCTTGAAGAAGGAAAGCGTGTTGAGCGTACGCTGGTCGTAGCCCAGCGACGACTTGAGCACCTTGGAGTAGATGCCGAAAATGTACGTCGCCCCCGACGCCGACAGGATCAGCAGGCACGCGAACACCATGAACCACCGCCCGAGCACCACCTGCCGCCCGAACCGCGCCGTCCCCACCTCCCGCAGAAGCACCGCCGCCACCGCGCCATGGACGCCGCCCCCTCCACCCGACTCCGCGCTCACCATCTCGCCCGCCTCTTCCTCGCTACTCGCGTGCTCTGCTCTGGCTGTTTTTGTGTCAGTACTGTGTGGTGGCAGGAGCTTAATTTCTCAGCTGGCTAGAGAGAGCGCGCGCGAGCATTTATAGAGCGTGTGCGTGAAGCAACGAGTGGATCTGTGGATGTGGATGTTAAGAAGAAAAAAAACATAATGCTTGCTTTTTCATAAGGGAAAGAAGAAAACAATTATAGCGTAGTGTTTGGTTAAGCGTTGGATAAGATATAAACATGCATCAGACTATACATTATACATATTAGGTTTTGGTTAGATAATTAGGTGTTTGGTTAGATAATGGGATAAAATAATTTTTGTTTAATTAGATGGATATAACTTGGATAAGATAAACTTAAATTTATTAGAACTCACTTGTCATATATATTTTTTAACAAAAAATATAATCATAAGTAGAATAAATTGTAATGATTATAGTGATGTAATCAGATCATAAATAGGATAAATAATTTAGAAAAAAAATCATGTAAATATTTATAAATAAAAATATATACATTCTAACTAATTAGGAGATAATACATCATCTCTTTCAATATTGAATAGACTTATCCAACAAAATTTTCTAAATTCCTTTATCCAATATATTAAAAAAAATTCCTCTGGTTAACTATCTATCCTTACTCTCCAATCAAACATGTAACTGGACTCATATGGCTATAATCTAGGCAATTAAACGTTACCTAAAGCTTTTAATGTGGCACCAGCTACCTTCCCACTTTATTGGATGCGATCCAAAGATGATTTAACATCTGCATGAATACGTAGTTAGTGCTGGCATTGCCAGTATCAACTGCTATTTATAATCCACACTGGCACAGGAATTTTTTTTAATACGTAGAGCCCGGACAAATCCAACTATTAATTAGGAGTATCATCAAATATATAAAAACTATTCTTAATCCAAATGAAAAACTATCATAAACTCGCTCTACGAGTCATGGAACAATAGTTCCGTCCCTTTTCACAACTATTTTAAATTTTAAGGAATAATAGAGGTGGATAACAAAATAGTGAAAAAACTGAAAAATATATTACACACAAAATCAAGCCGACATGAAGAGATGATCCAGCTACGTGAAAAATTTTCTTCATCAAATAGATCGCTTGTTTGGTTTCATGCGGCAGCATGATTCTCGGAGGCTGCACGTGATTAAGACTATCTTTGTTTTAGTCGAGATGATGATGCGATCGATTGTTAATTCTCGTCTTACTTTGACTTAGGAGTGTACTGACGAGGATTCTTGAATCGTGAAGCTAGGCGATGGAAAGTGATCTCTAATTGTCGGGATGTGATCCCTAGTACTATGATTAGGTTTATCAGTCTGAACCAAGATCAGCATTGCCGTCTAGTATGACCCATAGAGGAGAGTTTGGTTCTGATAAGAAAGGTTGAGTGCTTATCGGGTGACTGGACTCCAGACATAGTATGTGAAGATTTGTTTATACCAGAATCCATGTAATTAGGGAATTAGCACCCGAGTTTGGTAGGCAATCTTAGATCGACTCGGAACAGAGTCCTGGGTTGTTGGGCTCATTTTCTAAGTATATAAAGGAGACGAGACACCCCAGAGGCATCCAATCTCAAATTATTCTTCTTGCTTTCGATGTCTTAAGCCTCTATAGTTTAATTGCGTCGTATTATAAGTTTATCCACTATATTATACACCAAGACACTAGACGTAGGGTTATTATCCCTCGGGAGACCTGAACCAGTATAAACCTTGCCTCTTGTGTTCTAGAGTCGACCATCAGATTCGAAGGCGCTGCGCTTTCCTAACACACATCTAATCACCACCTCGGGTATCCTCTTGGATGGACTGCTCGGTGATTCACCGATAGTTGGCACGCTAGGTAGAGGATCTGTTAACGGCAAAATTTGGTAAGGCCCAAGCCCAACAAAGTTTCGGCACGGTCAATGAAAGTCAAGGAGTCCGGTCAAAACACGGTCAATGAAGCCCGTCCGCAACGCACACGTGTGACCGGATAAAGATAAAAAGAAACCGATAAAGGAGGAGATAGATTTTTCTATGAAGATAAAAATAGAATCGGTTGCAGTCGTATCCGCATAGGACGGCAAGTCTTCGGACTATAAATATGTAAATTTTTGATTAGAATAAAAAATCAACAGATCAATCAACTCTCGGCGCATCGCCAAACTTGCCATCGGCGAGTTCTTACTCTCCAGTGAGGCTGCATCGTTTCGATCTCCGGCGAGGGGTAAGTTCCACCAAACATGTATTGATTCGTAGGTCTAAGACTTCATCGGTTAGGTCCGACATCTTAGTCTATGTATCGATCATGCTGTATCAGATGCGTGGTTTAGATCAAACATATTAGTCTAAGGCTTCATCGGTTAAGTTCGACGTCTTAGTCTATGTATTTGATTCACATCATATATCGTTCATCTGGACGAAGTGTGTTCTGATATGTTTAGCATTATGATTTGTTGTGATTTAGCGACTGTCTTGGTTCGGTCCAATCTTGCGATTACAGTAAAGGATAATGCGAACACAGACCGAGCATGCTGAGGCCAGGTTCTATCGTAGTGTAAGCTGATAGGTTATCTCATGTCTGTCAATGCTACACGCTTAAATTTCACGATGATCCAGGGTATCGGAGTCGGGCGGTACGTATCGGCCTGGCGTTATTTCACTTGTCTTGCTTTTATGACCCGATGCTGGTCCAGATACTATTTTCAGTTGCTTTCACAGATTAGTTGGTTCAGGCCGATGCCAATATCTCGATAGGTTTCATAGTAGATCTATTTCTCGTACATCATACACTCGATATGCTGCGTTGATTGGCCTTTACCATGTTCTTATTGCATTTTATTTACAGTCATTTAATAGATAGTCCGATACGCGTTGAAACCATCGGCTCGATAGCCGATAGGTGTTACTACTTACGGTTTTCTTGTTTATCTTATCAGTTGCAGGATCAAACTGATTGGCACGCCACGAACCGTAAATTTAGGACCTACACTAGAGTTAAGCAGATCTCTCAGGCCACGCATGTGACCAAAAACTTCACCAACAGGATCGCATCGCTTTCACCAAAATTCGATGACATCACCTTCAGATTTTCTTATGCCGGCCGGCTCCGCATTCATGTTCGGGAGTTTGACGTTCGTCGGAGATTCGATGGGACAACTTGTCTTATCGAATCCTTTGCCGAACGCTACTCACCGATCGGCCAAGTCGAGAAGTTCAGATCTTCCTTCGGTTGTCAAGCGGGGCGGTCAGCTGAACCATGCCCGTGGTCCGATCGGTCCCGAGCACTACGTCATCTTCTCCAGCGAAAAGGGTCGAGTCGTCCGACGCCGATGGACAGAGGCCAAATCAGTCAGTGAACTCGAGGATTGTCGACGGTCGAATAGCTCTCGATTCCTGGCCAATCTCATCATGATGGCTGAGGGAGAGGTGTCCCCAACCAGCAACGAGCGTCGCAGACGTGCTGTAGCCAACGGGATCGAGCAGGAGGACGGGGCCCGCTGAAACCTCGAAGACGAGTTCACCTTGGAGTTTGACGGTGAAAAAGTCTTCAAAACTCCTACCGCCAATTTGGTGGCAATCGAGAGGGCTCTCGGTTCTCTCCCTGAGACATCAGAACTACGACGAGCAAAAGCTTTGGCCCAAGCGGCAGCAACACAAATTAATGGCACGGTATCGGCTTCAACCCGATCACCGACTCCTCTCCCGCAAGACAAGGAGAATGATAGTTTGGGTTGGTACCAGCCGTCACATGGCCAAACTCTACCGATCGACAGTCCGCACGGCGACCGCCTCACACCGCCACCACCTCCGAGAAGATAGAACAGGATACGTTCCGAGATCTGCAAGCGGGCGGATGACCGAGACTATATTGAAGACAGTGGCAGTAGCATTCGTAGCAGCATTGATAGCGCTGACTCCTACAGTAGCAAGAGCTAGAGCCACCACAACCATAGGAGAAGAAGAAGCCAAGACGATCACGATGGTTTTCTCGTGTTCATGAATCAGCTGAGGCGAGTAAGGTAACCAAAATCATTCCGTCCGATAGGGATCGAGCCTTACGATAGCAAGACAGATCCCTCGCAGTGGCTACGACTCTACTACATGACTGTCCACATAGACGACGGTGACGAAAGAGTAATGGCAAATTATCTACCGGTCATACTCTCATCATCCGCCAACAACTGGCTTTTCAGCTTGCCCAGAAACTCAATCAACTCCTGGGCATGGCTTCGCTCGGCTTTTATTGACAATTACCAGGGGACCTGGCAAAAATCTAAGACTCGATATGACCTACAGCAACTATGGCAGAAAGAGGATAAATCGCTTCGGAGTTTTATTCAGAGGTTCTCTGAAAAAAGGACCACCATCATGGACGTCAAGGAATATGACATTATTAATTACTTTATCGAAGCCCTGCACCACACTTTGTCCCACCGAAGCAGGGACGATCACCCCTGATCCCTTTGACAAAAAGATGATCATCCAAGGTCCTCCTAAGGCAAACAAAATCGGAAAAGAAAGACAAAGAGAACTGTCACGGTAGCTTATAATTCAAGACGCTAAGAAGACGAATCAATGTGTGAGGAATTAGACAAGCCTTGCCCATTTCACCCTAAGGACAATTACACAATGCACAAGTGCTATTTCCTACAAGATGCGTTGGCTAAAGAATCTTGGAGCAATCCTCATCAGAGTAAGCGATGCCGAGATGATGATGACACTCCGCGGAAAGACAGTTGACCGCAGAACGACAATGATTTTCAGGAACCCCACAAGATGGTTAACATCATCTTCGGGGGTCCCTCGTCGGCCGAGACTAAGTGGCAGCAAAAGATCTTGGATCGATAGATCAATGCTATCGGATTCGAGGAGATTCAATAGCTATGGTGGTCAGAAGTCTCGATCACCTTCCCCCGGGACGACCAGTGGACCAATGTCCCAAAAACCAGGCGATGGCCACTAGTCGTCGACCCAGTAATATTCAAAGTACGTATGAGACGAGTCCCGATCGACGGAGGAAGCAGACTGGACATCCTTTTTCGCTAATCTCTCATCGACCTCGGCATTTTAGTCGACAACCTCCAAAAGGAGGATAATTTTCCATTCTACGACATCATATCCGGACAAGGCTAGGTACCTCTCGGCCCGATCACTTTGCCAATCACGTTTGGCTCTCGTGATAATTACAGGACCAAGCATATGATCTTCTGGTTCACAGAGTATGACATCCCATTCCACACCGTCCTCGAAAGACCTTCCTGTTAACGGCAAAATTTGGTAAGGCCCAGGCCCAATGCAGTTTCGGCACAATGAAGGGAAATCAACAAGTCCGGTCAAAGCACGGTCAATGAAGCCCAACTGCAATACGCACGTGTGATCGGATAAGGATACGAAGAAGCCAGTATAAAGGGAAGATAGATCTTGTTACGGAGATAAAGATAAATTAGTTACAGTCGTAGCCATGTAGGACGTCTGGACTATAAATATGTAACGTTTAGGCTTAGTTTAGGACCACGACAATTAACAAAAACAAACTCTTGGCGCATCGCCAAAACTTGCCACCGGCGAGTTCTTGCTCTCTCGCGGGGCTGCATCGCTCCGATCTCCGGTGAGAGGTAAGTTCCGCCAAACATGTATTGATTAATAGATCTAAGGCTTCATCGGTTAAGTCCGACATCTTAGTTTATGTATCGATCATGAT
>KE372851.1:78127-95621 GCA_000418225.1 Zizania latifolia | reverse complement strand
ATACTAGTTGATTTTACGGGTCAGATAGTTCAGGTCGATAGCTTTATCTTGATAGGTTTCACGGTAAATCTGCTCTTCATGATATGTCACGTCATATAATTTCCACTATGTCATAATTGCTCTTCATTTAATGCTTTAGTGTACGTTAAGACCATCGGCTCAATAGCCGATAGGCGTTACTACTTATATATTTTTTGTTTATCTTATCAGTTGCAGGATCAAACTAATTGGCACGTCACGAACCGCAAATTTAGGACCTACACTAGAGTTAAGCAGATCTCTCAGGCCACGCGTGTGACCAAAAACTTCACCAACACTTCCATAGCCAAATTTATGGCCGTTGGGCACTATCCTTACCTCGTGCTAAAGCTACCGGGCCCCAACGGAGTCATCACTGTACGGGGAAACATCAGCACTTCTCATGCATGCGAGAAGGATAGTCTCACCCTAGCTGAGGCCATCGACCTATTGGCTCGCATGGAGGAAACCCTTAGGCATGTCTAGGTGGACCCCCCTGAAGCCTCGGAGATACTAGCTAAAGCACCATCTTCCTCGGGGATTTCCACTGCGCCCTCAAGCGCCAAGAAGATTATCCTCTCCGAGGCCAACTCCTCAAAGACAGCGAACATTGGGGTGGGACTTGACCCCAAATAGAAAATCACGCTCGTCAGTTTCCTGCGCTCTAACATGGACATCTTCGTATGGAAGCCCTCTAACATGCTTGAGGTTCCTCGGGAGCTGATCGAGCATGAACTCCATGTATACCCAACCTTCAAGCCAATAAAATAAAAGCTACGGAGGTTTGTATAGGACTGGAAAGAGGTGATCAAGGCAAAGATCACCGGCCTCCTAGCAATAGGATTCATCCACGAAGTCTACCACCCAGAGTGGCTCACCAACCTAGTCTTGGTAAAAAAGAAGACAGGGCAATAGCGAATGTGCGTCGACTACACCGACTTGAACAAACATTGCCCAAAGGATCCTTTCGGTTTATCATGAATAGACCAAGTCATGGACTCAACAACAGGATGTTCTCTCCTGTGTTTTCTCGACTGCTGCTCCGGATATCATCATATCAGGCTCAAGGTAGAAGATCAGGAGAAAACATCTTTTATCACGCCCTTCGGAGCATACTGCTATATCACCATATCATTCGGGCTCAAAAACGCAGGGGCAATGTATCAGTAGGCCATCCAGCGATGTCTGTTGAATCAAATTGATCGCAACGTCGAAGCCTATGTCGATGATATGGTCATAAAATCAAAAGAAGAAGATAATCTTATCAATGACATCGCCAAGACATTCAAGAACCTTCGGAAGTTTCGATGAAAGCTCAATCCTGACAAATGCGTCTTCAGGGTACCATCAGGGCAACTGCTCGGGTTCATTGTAATCAACCGGAGCATCGAAGCTAACCCAGACAAGATAGATGCAATAATGAAGATGAAAAAACCCAATAATGCCAAAAAAGTTTAGAAACTCATGGGTCGCATGATGGCCCTCAGGAGATTCATCTCTCGACTGGGAGAAAGGGGAGCTCCTTTTTTCAAACTACTAAAGAAAGAAGACAACTTCAAATGGATGGTCGAGGCCAACGAAGCATTTTTGGCATTGAAAAAATTCTTGACCTCGCCCCTAATCCTCACAGCTCCAAATGCAAAAGAGGTCCTTCTCCTATATATCGCCACCACAACCAATGTCATCAGCACAACAATTGTGGTCGAGAGGCCTGAGGAGGGACATGTCTTCCCGGTCCAAAGACCGGTATACTTCATCTCAGAAGTCCTTGGCTTATTAAAAGCAAGATACCCTCAAGTGCAAAAGCTCCTTTATACCGTCCTACTCACCGCTCGGAAACTAAAACATTACTTCCAATCCCACAAGATTGTGGTTGTCACAGAATACCCTCTAGGTGATATACTTCACAATCATGACGCAACCAGACAAATTGTAAAATAGGCCGTCGATCTAGGGGAGTATACAATGGAGTTCCGGTCCCACACCGCTATTAAATCATAGGCTTTAGCCGACTTTATCATAGAATGGACTGAGATCCAACTACCCCCAAGCCGAGAAGAAAAAGAGTTTTTGACGATGTACTTCGATGGCTCCCTAAGTATAGATGGGGCCAGCGCTGAAATTCTCCTCATATCCCTAAAGGGGGAAGAACTGCGCTACGTGCTCTAGCTACTATTCAAAGCTTCCAATAACACAGCCGAGTACAAGGCCATGTTACACGGTCTTCGGATAGCGGTATTGCTCAAGGTAAAGCGACTCATGGTCTACGGAGACTCCAAGTTAGCTATCAGTCAGGTTAACAAGGACTGATCTTGCACCAACGATAATATGGATACTGACTGCGCCGAGGTTCGGAAACTTGAGGGCATGTTTTTTGGGCTGGAGTTTCACCATATCTCCCACGATAATAACTCAACAGTCGATGTCCTGGCATGCCTCGGATCCTCTCGAGCTATGGTCCCCAAGGATGTGTTCATCTAGGAACACACCAAATCATTGATCAAAGATGATGAACACTAGGCCACCAGCCCGTCGCTAATTATTGCTATGGCCAAAGACATCAACGACTGGCAGCGGCCCCTCATCGAGTACATCCTGAAGGGCACAACCCCAGAATACAAAACCTTGGCCGAGCGCTTGACATGACGAAGCAAGCAATACGTGTCGAGGATAAGCTGTACAAGCGTGCAGCCTCAACAAGGGTCCTTTAGAAGTGCATCCTGCCAAGCGAAGGCCTCTAGATCCTCAATGAGGTTCACGTAGGAGCATGTGGCAATCACGCCGGGGCCAGGACTCTGGTCGGCAAAGCCTTCCAATCGAGTTTCTACTGGTCGACGGCTAATAATGATGCCAAAGAGTTAGTCAAAAAGTACACCAGGTGTTAGTTCTTCGCCAAACAAAATCACCTGCCGGCACAAGCTCTTCAAATGATCCTGCCAACCTGGCCCTTCGCTTGCTGGGAGCTCAATATGGTCAGCCCTTTCTAGAAGGCTCCCCAATGAATCGACCGGCTGCTGGTGGCCATTGACAAATTCACCAAGTGGATAGAAGTGATGCCACTAAAAAACTACATAGCCAAAAAAGCAGCAAAATTCATCAAAGGGATCACCTATCTGTTCGGCGTCCCAAATCAAATTATAACTGACCATGGGACTCAGTTCATTTCAAATGATATGTAGGATTTCTACGAAGAAAGACTAATCGAGGTCAAGTATGCGTCAATCGCGCACCCACGAGCCAACGGGCAATGTGAGCGCACCAACGGGATGATCCTTCAAGGCTTAAAAGCCCGAATCTTTGACCCCTTACAGAAGTACGCTAGAAGATGGCTGTAGGAACTCCCCGCAATACTCTAGGGGCTCCACACGCAGCCGAACAAGGGCACGGGACAGACACATTTTTTCCTCATTTATGGGTCCGAGTCAATTCTCCCAAGCGACATGCTACACATATCCCCTCGAGTACAGCACTATGACGAAGGAACAGTAGAACAAACCAGGGCTCAAGATATCAACTCCATCAAGGAAGGCCTTATAGCGGCCATTGTACAAGCAGATCGATATCAGCAGACCCTTCGGCGATATCACGACCGCAACGTTCGAGGCAGAAGCTTTAAAGTTGGGGATTTGGTACTTCACCAGGTACAATCAACCATCGGGATGCACAAGCTTTTGGCCCCCTGGGAATGATATTTCATCATCTCCGAACTAACGAGACCGGGGGCTTATCGGCTAATGAGAGAAGATGAGCAAGCTGTACGAAACTCATGGACCATCGAGCACCTTCATCGATTTTATGCTTAACAATATTTTGTAAAATAACTTCTGTTGCCTTTGTCAATAAAGTTAATCCGTTCATGCACTCATGGACCACATGGAGCTCTTTCTTCCCCAACAATGCTGACTACTTCCCCCTAGACATGCAACTGGCCCGGGAACGGGTAAGCCTTTGAGTTGTACACCCATAGTAGAGCATATTTTTTGTCGACCACGCCGACTACTGCCCCCTCAACATGCAACTGTGCCAAAAAGGGGTAAGCCTTAGGGCTGTACACCCGTAGTTGAGCATATCTCTCGCCGACCTATGCCGATTATATCCCCCTCCGCATTGGGTGCCAGATGGCTGTCGTGCATGCAACTGGACCTAGGAGAGGGTAGGCTCTTTAGCCGTACACCTATAATCGTGCATCTTCGCTGACCTCGTCGACCTATGCAGACTACATCCCCCTTTGAGTTGGGCACCAGATGGTCGTCGTGCAACCAGACCCAGGAGAGGGTACTTTGTTGCCATACACCCGCAGTCATGCATGTTCATCGACTTCACCGATACACCGTATGGGTGATAGAGCACAATGCATAGCAAAAATCACGCAAGGCAAGAAACTAAAATTTCTTTTATTACAAACTCGAGTTAATCACTTTTTACAGAGATTACATTACTTCAAAGAGAGGTCGGCCTTGTTTGAGTCCTCGTCAAAAAAAGAAAAAGCATTGGGACGACTGGAGACAACATTCTACAAAGCAATCTCAGTAACCCCAGGCACTGAGGGTCATGGGAACCACTACTATGGCATCACCAACTCTGCACGATCCTCCTACATCACCCATGAGAGACCAGCACAAAGGGACACCGCCTTCTTCTTCGAGAGGACAAACAGGACGGTCCTAGCAACAAGAGCCGGGATGCCTACTTCCTCAGACACCGCCAGCCTCTAGCTCCCAACTGGCACACCATCCCGACATCCAGGCATCGGGGTAAGCAGCACATGAGTACTTAGGAGCAGGACATTGACATAAAGGGCGACGTCTATGGAAGGCTTCAGGACTCCCGCAATATCATCCTGCACCACCTCACGCAGAGGGTCACACATCAGGTGGGAGGAACAAAGCAGATCTAGGCAAGGGTAGACAGATTAGCAACAGACCTATAGCCATAAGTTCCTAACACCAGAACCTACAAACTCCTTGGCCAACGAAGGGGTTGATGCTCCAAAGATCTTCAGGATAACAAGTGGCATCAGCGGAAACAATGATGATTCTCTCCTCGCTCGGCACAAGATATGACGAAGAGTTTATGCAAAAGGACCGGTGAGGGAGAGAAGAAGCACATACGGAATCTGAAGAAGCTTCTTTGCAGGGACAAGGGAAGTCTTGCGATCAAATAGGAACACAACTTCAGCCATGACGTCAGCCACGATCGCTATGCAGGGGCGTCACTTAAGTTATTGTGCGCTACGTGGTGGAGTGGATGGGATGGTTCCGCCTCTCTATCCGCACCCACCACCTGCGTCCGAGTGTGGCCTTGTCAGAAACAGAGGCATCCCCACTGACTGCTCAACTGCCTCATATTAATTACAGGCGAAGAAGACTAAAAGGCGACTTTTTGGGTGCACTGGCAGAATCCGTGACGTTTGGGTTCATCGGCGCCCGCGAGCCCCACGTTTAGGGGCTTGAAAGTACATCTTGATGCATTTAGGCCCCTAATTTATTTTAGTATATTAGTAACAATAGCGATCAAATGCTACTAACATTGTTGCTAAGATGAATGCAGATATTGAAAATCAAAGTGGCTTTACGATTCAATTGAATTTGGAGAAATTGCCTTCTTTAGTACTATTTAGGCTCAAATGTGCAAATCATTTATATTTCATATGATTTTGAGTCTAGATATGATGTACTATCAAGAGAGATGCGTTGAATAGTGTTCCAAAACTTGTGCTCAAAGAAAAATATTTTGAAAAGTTTTTGGAATTTTTCTAAATTGAATTTGGTTTTTCTAGCAAAGCCGGATAGTTCAGACATGTCCAGAGTATCCAAAAAGTTGGTTCTGTTGGATTTAATTTGCACGTCGAAGCATCTAGGTTCTAGCCAGATAATCCAAAAACATCATTATGTTTAGATTTTCTTTGAAGCCCGAAACATCTGGAGTTATCCGGATGGTCCGAAAATTTTGTTCAGTTGGATTTATTTTGTGAGTCGGAACATTCGGATTCTGGCCGGATGATCCAAAAATCGCTTTCTGTTGGATTTTATTCTATGGCTCGAAGCATCCTGACTCTGGTCGGATGATCCGAAAATACCTTTCTGTTTGGATTTATTTTTGGCCTAGAATATCCGGTTGAAAGCTAGACTGTCCTAACTTCTGTTCTGTTTTAATTATTTTTTTAGTCCGAAACATCCGGTTAAGTTCGGATCATCCGGATGAACAGTGCGTGATTTTTTGCCCTAACGGTTAGTTTTGAGACAGGGGTATAAATACCTCCCTCTTCCATAATCAGGGCACGTCTTCCAAAACCGTAGCAGCCTTGCCATTTACCCTCTTTCTCTCTTCCTAGTACTTGATCTTGATTGATCTTTGAGAGCTGGATTGAGAGTTCTTCACCGATCTTCTAGAGTTCTTTGTTGATCCATCCTCTTGAGAGTTGTGGTGTTTTTGTGTGCGTTTGATCTTCGTGAGAATTCTTGAGCACATGGCTTTAGATCACGTCAATGGATTCATTACTCTTAGAGGTAACCCTCCTAGACGGCCAGGCATCGATCCATGAGCACCCAAGGATTGTGGGTGACCAGACAAGTTTGTACATGGCTTTGCCTCGGCTTCAAAGAGGTAACCTAGTAGAAAACCAAGGCTTACGGTGGTGAGCGCTTGGTGAGGATTAGGGTTGAAAGAGACTCGATCCTTTAGGGTTTCCTCAATGGAGACGTATGATCGTTAGATCCAAACTTCGGTAAAAAATCCATTATGTCAATCTTTACCATTGCTAGTTCTTATTTACTATTTATCTATTTATTATCTAGCAATTATAAGTTTCATTGAATTCATGCCTTTAAAGTTGGGCTAGATCATTTTCTGCAGTCTATTTTGTTTCAGATCTATAGTGCCCGGATCATCCGGTTAAATCTGGATAATCCGGAACTTAGACGTTTCTGTTTTCATCCGGTACCTGGAATATCCAACTAAGCCCGGATAGTCTGAGCCCTTGAAGTTTAAACTAACTAGTTTATTCGAGAATTTTTCAAATTGCCTATTCACCCTCCACTAGGCAACTTTCAATTGGTATCAGAGCAGGGTCTTCTCGAAGGCTTAGCCGCTTGAAGAGTAAAGATGTCGAAAGTGTCAAATTCCACCGGCACCGAAAAGAACAACGTTGGAGGAAAGAAAGGAGCAGCGTATCCTTTTGATTACTCCAAATTAAATCCGAGTAATAATTATCTCTCTAGGCCGACTGGTCGTGCAACCTACTTTGATGGTACACACTATGCGACATAGAGACATAAAATGAAGTTGCACCTAATATCTATGTATCCAAATATTTGAAAGATTATGTGCACAGGTGTAGATGTGGATGACTCGAATATGGATGATCGTCAACTGACAGCCGATGAAGAACAAGCTATTCACCGCAATGCTCAAGCAGCGAGTGTTCTACTTACCACATTGAGTCCCGAAGAATTCAATAAAGTTGATGGACTTGAGGAAGCTAAAGAAATATAGGAAACATTGTAAGTTGCCCATAAAGGTACATCTTCAGTAAGAGAATCAAAGATTGAGCTTTTTGAAGAAAAGTTAGAAGATTTATTATGGAAAATGATGAAACTCCTCAAGAAATGTATGACCGTCTATGGTCCTTGTAAACAAGATAAAGGATCTTCGAAGCGAAGAAATGACAAATCATGTGGTGGGGAAGAGGTTGCTCCATGCTATAGCACCAAGGAACCCTACCTTGGTGACACTAATCCGGGAGCGAAAAGAATTCAAGAAGATGACTCCAAGTGATGTGCTAGGAAGAATCATAGCACATGAGTTGATGGAAGAAGAAGCCAAGGAAATCAAAGACCTTGCCAAACTTCAAAACAACAAGGGCAAGGATGTGACTCTCAAGGCTAAAAGGAAAGAAGAGTCAAGTAATGATGAAAGTGATGGTGAAGAGCTTGTATTGTTTGTCAAGAAGTTTAAAAAATTCATGAAGAAGAGTGGATTTCACAAGTATAAGAAAAAGAATGACAAATCAAAGAAGAGTAAGTCAAAGAAGGGGTGCTATGAATATGACGATCTTGGCTATTTCATAGCCGACTGTCCAAAAAAGAAAGAGCAAGAAAACAAGAATAAGCACAAGTACAAGAAGGGAAAGAAAGGTGGACATGCTTACATTGGTGAAGAATGGAACTCCGACACCGATTCCGAGTCAGAATCAGAATCTGACTCTAGCAGGAAGGGAGTCGCCACCATCGCCATTGCCAACATCATGAGTCCAAAGCCCTCACTCTTTAGAGATTCAAGCGACGATGATATTATCTCCCCCAAGTGCTTCATGGCAAAAAGAAAGAAGATAACTATTATGTCTAAAGTTTTAGATAAAGATGAACATAGTGATTCTAGCGATGATAAATCTAAAATTGATAATGATATGTTCAAAAATATGAGTAAGCATGTTTTATTTAAGTTTAATGAACTTATGGAAACAATAAAAACACAAGAAACAACTCTAGAAAAATAAGAGGATCTTCTCATTAATGAGAAGGAAATAAATCTTGAACTTGAGCGACTTCTTGCTAAGGAAAAGAAAAAGGTAGACAAATTAACTAAACGATCTAGTTTAGTAAATGAGTCTAAAGAGGAATTAGAGGAAACACTCAAAACTCTTAAGAGTGAGTTTATTATTCTCTCGAGAACCATAAGAGCCTTGAAGAAAGAGTTGAGTCTCTAATAACTAACCATGTTTCTATTCTCTCTATTGCTTCCACAAGTAATGGTTGTGCAAAATGCTATAATCTTGATATTACTGTTTATAAGACTAACATGAAGAAAATAGAAGTCTTGAGAAAGAAGAATGAAAGGCTTAGTACCTTGGTAAGCTATGGGTGCATAAAAGCCTATAAGTCAAAAGACGCCCTATTCAAGACTCTCAACACTCAAAATAATATTGAGAAGCGTGGATTTGGCTTTTATCTAAATAAAAGTAAGGTAAATGCTAGAAGGAGGTATAAGGGTAAAGAAATCAAAAAGTTTGTGAAGGAAGAGCAAAGTCTAAAGAAGAGTTCCTCCTAGCTTGTTTAGTCAAAGATTTTCAACCAAGCTAAGAGATCAGGGGCTGCTGTCGGGGATGTGACCCCCGGGTTCCCCACGATTAGGCTTATCAGTACGGACCAAGAGCGGGCCAAGACCAGCATTGCCGTCTAGTATTGCCCATGGAGGGGGGTTCATTTCTGATAAGGAAGGATGAGTCCTTATCAAGTGACTGGACTCCAGACATAGTATGTGGAGATTTATTTATACCAGAATCCATGTAATTAGGGAATTAGCATATGAGTTCGGTATGCAATCTTAGATTGACTCGGGATAGAGTCCTAGATTGTTGGGCTCACCTCCTGAGTATGTAAAGGAGGCGAGACACCTAGAGGCATCCAATCTCAAGTTATTCTTGCTTTCGACACCTTAAGCCTCCATAGCTTAATTGCGTCGTATTGTAAGCTCATCCTCCTCACCAAAATACTGGACATAGGGTTATGATCCCTCGAAAAACCCGAACCAGTATAAACCTTGGCTCTTGTGTTCTAGAGTCGACCATCAGGTTCGAAGGCGCTGTGCTTCCCTAACACACATCTAATCACCACCTTAGGTACCCCCATGGGTGGACTACTCGGTGATTCACCAACACTGCTGGTGGCAACTAGCCTTTCTACTTATTGTGATATGGGACCGGTTTGTCAGTGACAGCTGATGAGATGAAGAAGATCACATAAAAAGTCAAAAGTAGATGGTGATTGTGTTTTTTTTCTAATTTGATATTTTTCTCAATCCCAAATTTTTTTGATACTACACATTCCATCCAAATTGTACTGAGACTTAGATAAATGTATTAATAAGAAATTTTCAACTAGAAATAGTGGTCAGAGGTAGTGGTGTTGACGCAAAGATCACACAGGGATCTTTATACCTTCACACTCGAAGGCCTAGAAGAGTCTGCTTAGTTCTAGTGTAGGACCTAAATAACTCGAATGTGTACAAAGTGAGCTAGTCAATTTGACCCTACAATTGACAAGGAAGAAAGCATGAGTTGTCCTAACGCTATCGACGATGGCCCATTGGCACTAGCTCTGATAGCTCATACAATGGCTATGATGCATCGTGAAAGCTTATAAATAATCATGCGTTAATCCATTAGTTCCGATCTACACACAATTCCTAGCGACAAATCTTACCAATCGGCTATGAATTAATCCCAAAACGTTAATCTTTACGGTTCAAACTTAACCGATGCAGTGAAAAGACATGAAACCGGGATAACACTAATAAGATCAAAACTGATTGACAAGAGAGCTGATAACTCATTGGCTAAAACTAAAGAAATCTATTAAGATGCCGTGATTGGCAAACACATTGACTCGGGCAATAAAGCACATCATAAGAAAGACAAATCAATGCATTAAACCGATAACTAGCAAACCTACTCAATCTAATCACAGTATCAGACTCAACCGATAAAACCTGAAAAAGATCAATCAGTTTACCAAATAGGCTATCCCTATCGTTATCAGAGATCAGACCTAACCGATGTAGCCTGATCCCGACGGGGAATCACCCTAATTCTACATACCTAAAGTTGGCAATACACCGAAGAGTTGATTGATTGGTTGTGTGAATGTTTTACAATAGCCCCAGGCCTAGCTATTTATAGCCGGAGAAAAACGCAATCTGTGTTTGACGCAGAATCTAAACTGACTCTAATTATCCGCTAACTAAAAGATAAAGACCGTGAAGAATCAGCCCACGTCACGCGTGACCTATCCTCGCTTGTTGAATTCCTTTCGGTGGCCCATCGGCCCGTCCTACTTAGTCTGCCATCCTAATGGCACGCCAGTCTAATTTCTGGTGTCAACACATGCCCCCTGAGTTCGTAATGCAAGAGATCACGTTTCAAATACTTCTCTAGAGAATCCAATCGCTAGATCACTGTGTGTAGGATTTTAAAAGCCTGCCCGACACGCCTTCTTCTTCATGTTCTGCCATCCTCGCTCTACTTTATCAACTTCTTCTCCCTTTGCTCCAATGGTTTCCAACATTCCAAGCTCACCGCCGAACAAGAAGATGAAAACAAGTTCTCCTCAGCACTCTGCCTCCGATGATAATGATTCGGTAAGCTTTTTATGGCTGATTCGCTCGTTCTTGCAGAATTCTATTATAGCTACGTCGAGCTCCTGTATGCTTCATTTTTACTCGTGAACTCCAGGTACCTACTCAACCGAACTCTAACTCGCCAAGCCCTTCAAATTCCAGAAACTCTGATGTCCTAACTCAGCCGATCAGCATTGGTGATGATCATAACCCAATTCAGCTTCAGTTTAGGCAGTTACCCAACTTCTATTCCAACAAAGACGACGGCTCTAAAGATTCTCTACTGGCCATAAGTTCATCATCCATCCGTCGATTGCCTTAGATAAACTTCATCTTTACTGTTCATGGGTTTTGTGAACCCATCGGCTCATTTTTTATCCTCTTTAGGCCCCGTTCGCCGATATTGAATCTAGTCATCAGATAGAGCATTATTCTCCTAAGACCCTATTCAAAGTGATCTATTGACCATACTTGACCACCTTCGATGCCCGATCAGCTCATTTTTTAAAAGACATCGAAGTAGCACGAGCCCGTCTTCAGTCCGTACCGATCGGCTCTCCAAGGATCTAACCGATAGCCTATTTTGAGCATTCTCCTAAGATCATCAGTCGGCCTATTAGAGTGCGCAATCCGGCCACGCCGATCACGCAATGCAAAAGGTCCATCACCAGAATTTTGACTCGGCTGATGCCAAGGTGCGTACAGCTGAAGATCACATCCAATTCCTGCTCGGTCTGCCCAGTCAAGATCAATCATACCTAGACCGGCTGAAAATAGAAGAGAGTCATATCCTTCAGCAGATAAATCTCTGGACAGAGAAGTTAGATCGGCTTTGGGGTTGCATGGCAAATCGGCAAAAAAATTTTGGACAACCTATCGATCAAAATACAGTTCAAAAGGGCTAATCTAATCAACTTGAGGTATGATGACTTCTAGAAACAACACCATATCTGAACGCATTGAAGGGGTCCAAGCCGATGTAGCTTCTACCTTAGAACGATTCCTTAGTGCCTTGTAATCGCCTTAAACTCTGTAATCAGCTCTTGTAATGCTCCTTTTGTGAATAACATCATATCTCTCGGCATGCTTGTCTTTTGGCTCTCGTTTAATCATACTGCAGTTCTGCACAATTCAAAAAAACTTGAAAACTTTCAGAAATCCTTAGGTTCATCGGCCTCAAAACGAAACTTCAAAATTTTCTGGTCAAAAATCTCCGGGCCCATCGGCTTTGAACTCATAGGCGCGATGCCCCCCGAGTCGATGCCATTGACCAATTTTGATCGGACTCATGACGCATTAACAAGCACGTGCCAGTTGTGGTGCATCTGTAATGGTGCACCGCATACCCCCCGAGTTCAGGTCGTGGGAGGTCACGTTTTGAATTCCCCCTAGAACCTCGCAACCGGCGCATCACTTCGTTTTTGTATTGGGAACTCAACTGGCGCTGCTCTCTTGGCTATAAAGCATGTGGCCTTTCCCTTCTGCTATAAGGTTCCGTACTCTCTCTCTCCTTCAATAGAACCTCTTCAGCTCTCCACCACCGCCTGTCAAGTTCTGCCATCGTTCGTGCTTCCGATCTTGCTTGGACGACCGTTGCCATCTTTCATCACCACTGATGGCTTCTTCATCGCAGACCCCTACTACAGCAGCGAACAACAGCGTTCCTGAGGTATTTGTACCTTACTACTTCCATATTTTGCCTGAGTACTGTATATCATTTTTTCTTTTGCTTCTGTAGAATGTTAGGTGTCAGCTTTTGATTCCTCGTGATGCAAACTCCTCCACGTACTGGCTAGGCCCTTTTGGCGAATTCGATCCCACTGGCCTAATCAATTGTGAGACCAATTGTATCCCCTTTCACGTTTCTTCCTAGAAAATAGCCGACTAGGAGAACAGTTTTAACGCCTGGTCGTGCACTGTTCTCGGATGGAGGGACTGGTATCTCTAAGTATCGGCTTCTCACCGCCTTTATTAGGATGAGATGAGGATTGGGCACTGCATCGGACTATCTTTGGTAGATCCCCCTATAGATTACTCACTATTGTTGTCTACATGTTATTTCTGGTCTGACACTCTCAATGCCTTTGTATTCGGCCATAGACCTATGGGACCAACCCTCCTCAACGTGGCGATGCTAACCAGACTTGAAATAGTCGAAGTCAACTATGGCATTGACTTCTAGGTCAAGACTTCGCATCATCTTCAAGCCTGTACTTTCAGCAAATGACATAGGTATATCGACCACCACAACAAGAAGACTAGCACCGTCAGCCTGCAGGAGCATGCTGCTTTCCTCAACATGTGGCCGATGCACTTTTTCTTCTATGACCCTTCCTGTGGACCTTCTAAAGATTACTAGTATCTAGCCGAGTGCCTGGCCGATCACAACAAACTATCGATCGACCACATACTTCTTGGAACTATCTTTTGTATGTTGCATCAGATTGTGGAGAGGCTCTTGTGCGGGAGACCCATCAAACGGATCAGTGGCCCCTGGTGATTTGTGCAGATGTGGTTAAACCTACACACCTTTGAGGCAGTTATCCATCCTCCCTAGCTCAGCCTCAGCTTCCCTAGGAATCATAATGAAGATGAAGCCCCTCACAACCGCTGATGCACTTCCTTTGGAGAAGCGATTGCTATGTTCAAAGGTTCCCCTCTATCGCCCGACGGAGTGCGTGAGTTCTTCAGACTGTTTTACCTTGGGATTGCAAAACCCGTCCAGGTGTGGTTCTCCTACTTTTGTACTGATGGTTTTGAAGATCCAATTCACCTTCGGCCGTTGGAGGTTGGGATCGATGATTCTTCCACCATCAATTTCTTTGCGGCCATCTAGCCTAGACTCTCCCCATCGACCTTCCTCAAGGACCATCTGCACCATCTTATGAATTCTGCCACCTGACGGTGTATTCCCATTAGTTTGGTCTTGGTCAGATGCCGATAGATCTTTTTTCTTCAGCAAGATTAAAGCCAGGTGCAGTATACGGTCGTTGGAGCACTGATATGTTAAGAGCCTGCTGGCTGATCTTGCTTTCCGTGATTTGAAGAGTTTTGCTCCTTGTACCAATGTCTCCATCTCTTTTGAGCGGTTTTGGGATGAGTGGCGGCTTTATCTCATCAACCTTCTTCCATCTATCATCCGTTCTCACTTTGATCCTATCTTTTCAGGGGCTAATGATGAGGTATCGGCTTTGCTTCACATTGTACGTTCTCTTTTGTAGGACACCCGCTCCGCTGTACCGATGCAAAGCTAGAGTGTCGGGGATATGACCCTCGGGTACCCCACAGTTGGGCTTATCAGACTGGACTAAGGGCAGGCCAAGACCAGCATTGACCGTCCGGTATGACCCATAAACAAGAGTTTGATTCTGATAAGGAAAGTTGAGTCCTTATTGGGTAGTTGAACTCCAGATATGGTATCAAGAGATTTATTTATACCAAAATTCTTGTAATTAAGGATTTAGCACTCGAGTTTGGTAGGTAATCTAAGTTCTACTCAGGATAGAGTCCTGAGTTATTGGGCTCACCTCCTGAGTATATAAAGGAGGCGAGAACCCCTAGAGGCATCTAATACAATCTGGTTTATTCACATCATCTTGCCATCTAGCTTCACCATATTTTTCTTGCTTTCGACACCTCAGACCTCCATAGCTTGATTGCGTCGTATTGTAAGATCCATCATTATAGTACACAGCAAAACACTGGACGTAGGGCTATTATCCTCTGGGAGGCCTGAACCAGTATAAACCTTAGCTCTTCTGTTTCAGAATTGACCATTGGGTTCAAAGGCGTTGCGCTTCCCTTACACACATCTAATAACCGCCTCGGGTACATCCTTGGGTGGACTAATCGGTGATTCATCGACAGTTAGCGCGTTAGGTAGGGGGTCATGTCACTTTCACCAGGATCCGATGGCACCTCATTTGGATTTTCCTATTTCCGCTGGCTCCATTTTCTTATTCGGGAGCCTGACGTTTGTCGGAGATCCAACGAGATGGCTCATCTTATTGGGCCCTTTTATAAGGCAGACGGACGGACATGACGGACGTCCGGGTCATCTTTAGGATCCGGCTAGCCCCGAGCACTGCATCATCTTCTCTAACAAGAGAGGTCAGATGGTTCGGTTCTGATGGACGGAGACCGGGTGGCTCGACAACTTTGAAGATAATTGGTGGTTCCCGGCCAATCTTGTTATGATGGCCGAGGGGGCGCTATCCACCACTAGCAGCGAGAGGCGGTGTCGCGCCGAAGGCAACAAATTGAACAAGACAATGGGGTCCGCCGAAACCTTGAAGATGAATTCACCCTAGAGTTCGACGGAGAGAAAGTCTTCAAAACTCTGGACACCAACCTAATGGCCATTGAGAGGGCTCTCAGCTCTCTTCCTAAGACTCCGAAGCTATGACGAGTGAAAATGCTATATCAGGCGATAGCAACTCAGATCAACACCCTGGCTCTGGCTCTGACCCGACCACCGACTCCTCTCCCAGAAGACAAGGAGGGTGATAGTCAAGACCGATACCAACCATCACGCAGCCAAAACCCACCCTTTGACAGCCCATGCGGTGATCACTTACTCTGCCACCCCCGAGAAGACGGAACATGTTACGCTCCGAGATCCACAGGTAGACTGACAATTGAGGCAACCTCGAAAATAGTCACAGCAGTATTGGCAGCAGCGCCGATCATGACGATTTGACTGAAGGTCGCAACCCCCACAATCGCAGAAGAAGCAGAAGCCAAGACGACCACGATGGCTTCCCTGCATTCACTTGGCGCCTAAGGCAAGTCAGGTGGCCGAAGTCTTTCTGCCCAATAGGAATCGAACCGTATGATGGTAAAATGGATCCCTCGTAGTGGCTACAACTCTACTACACCATCGTTCGTGTGGTAGGAGGAGATGAAGGGGTCATGGCTAACTACCTTCCGGTCATGCTCTCCTCATCCGTGAACAACTGGCTCTCGAGCTTATCTAGGAACTCTATCGATTCTTAGGCTCAACTCCGTTCAGTCTTCATCAACAGTTATCAAGGAACGTGGCAGAACCCCAGGACTTGATATGACCTGCAATGACTACGACAAAAGAAGGATGAGACGCTCTGTAGCTTTATCCAAAGGTTCTCAGAGAAAAGGACTACGATCGTAGAGATCGACGAGCGGGACATCATCAATTGCTTCATCGATACCCTGCACCACTCTTCCGAGTTGCACGGGGCCCTCATGGGAAAGAAACCAAAGACTATAGCCCGGATGATCTCTATTGCAGAAAGCTACGTCGACTACGAAGATGCTCGAAGGAAAAAGATAGAGCAATCATGCCATGAGAGCCGATCTCGTCAGAACAAAGACGACCGTCCTTGATCCCCTCGATGACAGGACGACCAACCGAGATCCTCTTGAGGCAAGCAAGAGTGAAAAAAGAAGACGGAGAGAACTGTGGCGACTACCTGCAGTTCACGACGCCAGGAAGACAAGGCCATGTTGGAGGAACTCGACAAACCCTACCCTTTTCATCCAAAGGGCAAGCATACCATGCGTAAATGTTATTCTTTACAAGATGTACTCGCCAAAAAATCCCGCGGTAATCTCCGCCAAGTCAAAAGACGCAGGGACGACAATGATGCCCCGAGAAAGGATAGTCGGCCTAAAGACAACAATGATTTCTAGGAGCCTCATAAGACGGTGAATATCGTCTTTGGAGGCCCCACGTCAGCCGAAACTAAATGACAACAAAAGTTCATCATCCGCCCATCGATTGCCTTAGATAAACTTCATCTTTACTGTTCATGGGTTTTGTGAACCCATCGACTCATTTTTTTATCCTCTTCAGGTCCCGTTCGCCGATATTGAATCCAGTCATCAGATAGAGCTTTCTTCTCCTAAGACCCTATTCAAAGTGATCTATCGACCATACTTGACCACCTTCGATGCCTGATCAGCAACTTTTTTGAATACATCGAAGTAGCACGAGTCCATCTTCAATCCATAGTCGATCAACTCCCCGAGGATCTGACCGATAGCATATTCCGGACGTTCTCCTGAGATCATCAATTGGCCTATCAGAGTGCACACTCTGGCCTCGCTGATCACGCAATGCAAAAGGTCCATCACCAGAATTTTGACTTGGCTGATGCCAAGGTGCATACAGCCAAAGATCACATCCAATTCCTGCTCGGTCTGCTAAGTCAAGATCAATCACACCTAGACCGGCTGAAAATAGAAGAGAGTCATATCCTTCAGCAGATAAATCTCTGGACAGAGAAGTTAGATCGGCTTTAGGGTTGCATGGCGAATCGGCAAAAAAATTTGGACAACTGAGGAGTCATGGTATACACCATGAGGATGATGAGTGCTTGTCAAC
>KE372850.1:336626-352564 GCA_000418225.1 Zizania latifolia | reverse complement strand
AGTATACTCGATATTTATTAATTGTTAACTTCACAATTTATTAAATTATGAAAACCGTAATTATCAATAAAAACCATGCAATGTATGAGTTGGCGACTAGTGATGTAAATGGCACTCGCAGATGCAGGGGTTATCGACTAGCTTTGAGTCCTCGCTACGCTCTCAATTAATCACAGGTCAGAACTGATTACAAAACTAATTAATTCAGGTCGGCAGTTAGGTATTTGATTGTTTTGCAAGGGAGATTAACTGATCTTAGCTTAATTTGAGCTCTCAATCAATCATGTAGGGTTAAACATGATTCATGATAATCTATTCTACACACGATATGATGGAGGACACAAACTAGTGGAGCTAGCTTATATCTATCAGAACAAGACACGAATTGAAAGAGAGTACTAGATGATACAAGTTCATGATCAAGTCAAACCCCTCTCTATCCATGATAATTTCATATATATTTCCAAAGAAGCCACCCTTGACAAAATGTTTATATCTATGCATGCATCTTTTACCCAACAAATTAATTAAACCTTTCCAAAAGCTCCAATCTAAGTAAGATCTCTTGCAAATTGGATAGCTGCCACGTGTGATCCAGCATTTGTGCTCGTTATGATGCCATGGAGAAAGTGATCAATGGAAAAGGTAAAGGGCAGGACAAATGTACGCATGCTAGAGGCTTTAGGCTTTACTTAGCCAATATCCACTTGGCGGCAAACTAAAGCTAAAAAGGTTGGCAATGGGTCCATCTCGAATTGCATATTAATGGGCATGCATGTATGTTTGGAAACAATGTAGTTTTATTTTTTTAGATTCTGGTACTGATTCTTATATAGAATCTGAAATATTTATTTAAGCTTAAGTAGCTGTGGCTGTTAGAAACTGAAACAAACAGACCTTAAATAGTTAGCAATGTGAAGAACCGCAAGAACAATATGGGATTTCTCTATAATACAAGGCACAAGTGGAGCACAACATCTTTTGATCATGCCCCATCATATGTCTAAATTACGTACACACATGTAGTTATAAAAGAAATTAAAATATTTGAAAACATTTGTATAGTATACATAAACCACTTAACAAAATTCAAATTTCACTCACACGTGGAGAATAAGAAAGATAAATCCAACATATAAATAGTATGTGCACTATTCACAATTAAATTTGTCTTTTTATTTCTTAATATGTAGATTGAGTTTATATTTGAATTTTGGTAGAGTGATATATGTCGTTGTACTCTACATTATTAATTTTTTTAGATTTTTTATAACTATTGATTGTATTTAAGAAAAAAGAATAACCATATGATCATCACATACATATAACCCTAAAGTTTATACTTTAAACAAATTACTCCTACTTGTAACAAAAAAATTACATAAATTAAACTCAATATGATTGGCCAGAAGTATATTAGCCTCATCTGTGTTTTAAGAACACCATGAAAGATCTTAGCGCGCAACAACTCCATGAGTCCTGCATACATGTATTGTTTTCCTCCAACATAACATGGATCAACAAAACCCTAGCTAGTCAAACTATGCATTATACAGGACTCATGCCATCACTACTGATATCACGATGAGATCAGCAGGCCTCTCTCATCTAGCTGCGATTAATCATTCGTCTTTTATAGAGACAGAGAGAGAGAATCGATGTCTCTTGAAAGCGCTCTCTCTCTCTCTCTCTGTGTGTGTGTGTGTCATTGTCGCAAAGTGAGTTGAATTAACAATGTGTGGCTTACTTCCAGTTCAATTTCAAAGTCGCATGCATTACTCTGGACTAGATTCTGCAATTCTTTTTCTTGAACTGGTCTCTTCTGGATGAAATATGAGCAATCGAGCAGACACAATATTCAACCTTTGCGGCAGTGTGTTGAATTAGTAGACATAACAAAACAAAGGCTTCCCATATGCTGCCAAAACCGGCACGGCCATATATCAACATAATTTTGCTCATACACTGATAAACAGATGGCTAGCTAGTTAAGAATCTCAAGTCATACCAAACGAGTCTATAGTATTATTAGTTTCAATGGTTTTTTAAAAGGACAAATGGCTGACAAGTACCATGCATGGAAAACAGCTAGCTAGCTGAATTTACGTACCCCTGTCACACGAGTGCAATCTCTTCCAATTCAAAGTGTTCTTGAGTTGACTGGGTTTGAATATGAAACACACACCAAATAGATTTATATGAATTTATCCATGATCTAGAACAAGTCATTTAGGTTGATCTGGGTTGGTGGATCATACGTACACACGTAACTCAGAGAGCACAAGAAATTTATAAATACTATATCAGAGTTTGGAAAGTTTCAAGGTTACAAAAATAGCGGAGACTGAAACATTTATCAAATTAACAATAGCATGACTCCACAATTATATTTTACATTTGTTTACTTATAACATCATCTGGGAGAACTGGTTTAGTTGCTTGACTTTGTCTTGGCAGAATTGGGAGATACAGTAATTAATACTATTACTGAAAGTTCTGAAGATTTCCTAGTTCTCATGCAGAGATCTGTAAACATGCTTCCACATGTGACATGTCCCAATGAGATGATGATTCATTGGAGCCAAGCAGTGTCACCCATGAACTAAAACATTCATCTGCTGCCATCCTGCTATAGATGTTGGCCACATATATAAATCGATCAGACTTGTAATACACAATTTAATCTGCATTATGGGGACAGCACTCTTCTTCAGTGGAGTCCTGCACGCCTGACTCCCTCAAAAGTGTGCCAACACTTGAGCCCGCGAAGAAATAGTACTAACCATTGCCATCCATAACGCCTCTGAAAGTTCACCCCAACAAATCGACCTAGCTCCTACCATCATCACACCAGGATTCTTTGGGCCCTCAAAAGTGTAAGGATAAACAGCATCATCTCACCAAACCAGGAGATGTGTGTACTGTGACACTGTCCATGGATGGGCTTCAGACTTCATTAGATGTCTGCATTGGCCACGTTGACCCACCACCTTATCTCTGAAGATTGCAAGTAGCTGCAGGAGGAGAGCAAGAAAGAGTATGGTTCTTAGCAACAGCTGCCAAGTCGGTCATGAAGCAAATTGATTAACCAATTAGCAAAAGCAAAGATTAGGATACTTTGCAATGAATGATCGATTGGCCACCAATCACCTGCTGCTGCAGCTGCAGCTGCTTCTTGTGTCTGTAACTCTGTCCCTACTCCCTAGTGGAGCTCTAATTGTGCTTATGAACTACGATACGATTGAGGCTCTGAGGCTGTTTTCACTTTTCAGTGTGGACTCCAGCTGCCGGCAGACGAATCCTGTGGTGACGCTCCGCCGGCCGGCGCAGCCGTGTGGTCGTGTCGACTCGTGAGTCGTGACGGCCCGAGCGACCATGAGTGGAAGGATAATCACTTAGCTACTAGAGCTTGATGAGATGTTGCCAGAACACAGCATGGTTGCCGATGAAGTGGACTCTTCTGACTTCTGTCGAGATGAAGCTAGGTGTCCTGCTCCAGGATGAACACGTGTAGGAGCAGTACTACAAAGTTGGTAAAATCCAGGCATACATCCAACATGTACAAAAGAAAAGAAACCTTCAAGTGAGGGGAAATGATTTCAAACATTTTGCTTTCTTTCTTTCTCTGACCTTACGATGGTATCATAAGACAATGAGCGACTACTAAGATCGGTGGAGTGTTAGAATATAAAGTAAATTACTCACATTTTCTAATTAGCTTAAGTTTTTTGATTGAACTGATTGGTGCGTGTAATTCAATATTGTATTAGAGTTAGAGGTCTCGAGTTCGAATTCTCACTAACACGTAATTAATTAAAAATTATAGTCCACTTCCGTTCCACACTTGAGACTTGATGAGGTCTCAAATGAGAGGAGTGTTAGATTATAAAGTGAATTATCATATTTTTCATCAGTTTAAGCTTTTGGATTGAATTGGTCAGTATATGTAGCTCAATATATCAAAGCTAGAGATCTCGAGTTTAACTCCTAGCTGGTATGCAATTAAATAAAAATTACAGCCTACTTTTATTTCACGCTTAAGGCTTGATAGGGCCTCACGTGAGGAGGGTGTTAGAATATAAAGCGAATTGCTATCTTTTCTCATCAGCTTAAGCTTTTGGTTGAACTGATTGGTGCATACAACTTAATAGGTGTACCAGCATGATCTCAGTTAAGCTTGATTTTTTAAGATTGTTGACCCACTACAATCGAACGTAAAGTTACTGGTTACTTATTCACTATTCTGTACATAAGTGTTATTAGCCTATTAGGTTTCACACAGTTCACATCATTTTTTTTTCAGAATACCACAACTTTAACAAATGTTTTGCTGTTCTTGCGCGTAGAGTTGGGCTACTATGACATAGCGTCACAGCCTAACTATAGTTCGGCCCGTTTATGGCCACGGTTAACTATGGCTCGGGCCGTTACTGGGCGGCCCATCACGGCCAGCAACTAGCTTAATCATTTCCAAGCTAGTTCAAAGCTGTTAACATTAACCACTGTACTTAAGCTATCCAGCTAGTTACTACCCCAGCCACCATAAACCAAACCATGTCTGCGGAGCGGAATATTCTAAGAATCATATAGTCCAAGTATCTAGCTAACTAGTTAGAGTAGACAATTGGTTTCAGTTACAGCTGATCGGAGTAATAGTCTGTTTAGCAACCTAGTTTTTATGTGTCTAGCTAATGGCCTAAGGGTGTGTTAAAAGTTGAAATGTATAAAATATTCTTGAAGTATTTGGTGTCCTAATCATATATTGGGTATTAGTTTAAGCTTATATAGATGTTGTTCAGTTTTAACACTTGGTAAGACTATGTTGTAATAGAAAAATAGATATATTCAAATTGAGAAAGTTTCATATTTGCCACTGAAAGTTCACCCGGTTTCATATTTGTCACTGGCTGGGACCACATGTCAGTGAGACAGCCAGTGACATATATGGAACCGGGTAAATTTTCAGTGGCATATCAGGAATAATCTAATTGAGATTTGATAATAATAAATTAAAAATTATCAATGGCGTGGTGGATAGTTTCTACTAACTTTGATGGCACATTGTTAAGAGAATAGCTGAGGTGGCCACCTGCTTAGCTAGGGAACTAAACTAATAGCACACTAATCCCATCTAACGCCAAGAACTAAAATGGGTTGTCTCACCAAGAAGAACGGAGGTAGTACGTTGCAGACCTGATTATTCAGACCTGACGCAGTTCATACAGTGATGCAGACCGCCAATTTCTCCACAGATAATAAAAGACAACTGGGACAACATTCTGACCCATCCTTAGATCAGAGCTTATTTGCAAGTACTGTTAAGTACTGGCATTTGATCAAGTTTTTAATTCAGTAAAGTACGAAATCAGTACACCCAAAGAAAGTTTAATCTGACAGTCTAGCAAAACCACCTAAAATTGAGGCAGCTTGCCACTCACAAGTAGAACCAGACTAAAATTCAGTACTGACTGGTCCAATGTGGTAATCTGAAATCTTGAGCTAGAACAGAATGGCGAACAAAAAGCACCCACCATGGAAAGATGGAGATCAGCTTCTTAATTAGCACAAATAAGCTCAGTGATGTAGAAGACCAGAAGTTGAGCAAGTATGCAACATCTGTTCTTGCATTCTGCAGTTTGTAAGTTCATAATACAAGAAACAAGAACAGTACAGTTTTGCGCTAGATGGCGCAAAATTCGTAAGCCTATAGTTTGATACTGTAAATTTTGCATATTTCTTTCTGCAATACAATGGCGCAAGGGCAAAACAAAAAAAATAATCAAGAGTCTGCAAGTGACAGCCCTCTTGTTAGTTGGGTTTGCACCAGCTAGATCAGCATCAAGCGGACTAACCATGCGAAACACGTCATAAACAGGAACAAGAACAAGAACATCATCAATAACATACACCAATGCACAAGATTTTCATAGCTTTGCATCAGTCAGGCTGGCTGAATCTATGGACACAGAGCGACGACCAGATCAGATCTGCAGCTTTGTACTGGGGGACTCTTCGCAAAAGCTGATGGTCCTTGGCTGCCCTAATGACAACGATTCGTCGTGGTTGCTTGAGAGGGCAATGTCTGTGCACGATGACTTGTTGTCATTGGCACTCCCAACTGTGTCACTGCTCTCTGGTGTGCTCTTGGCTGATGGATATGGCGCGACAGTTGACACTCTGAAACAAAGCATGGGAAAGATCAATTCCTGAGCATACATGCAGGCTTTCACACAGAACAAAGCTGCTAGGTAACTTGAGATTAGGTACATGACTTGTACCTTTCCTTTCGTTTCTCCAAGAATCGGGCAAGAGACGCCTTCCGAGCTTGAGGAACAGCTGCAACGAAAAGAAGAAATGCATCATACACTGTAAAAATTCAACTGAAGTTACTAATCAGTAACCACTACCATAACAACATCAGAATTCAGAACACAATTCATGCATGCAATGAACAGCCGTACCTCTTGGCATAATAGCTGCGGCAGTGGTAGTGGCTAGTGTATCAGGCTGAGCTGAAGCAGGCAGACTTGTGGGAGGAACAGCTAACGGACCTGCAGGTTTTGGAGCTGTGGCGTCAGTATTAGAGCTTGAGGCACTCCTGGGGAGACTTGCAGCTTGCGACACGATGGAGATCGGTTTGGAAATGGCTGACACGAGCTGTGGTTTCTGGAGCAGCATCGGCTTTGTAGGTGAAACCTCAGGTACGGTGACTTTTGGAAGAGATCCTCTGCTAGCTAAGAACATGATTTCCTGAGCCTGTAACAATGAGAACAACTATTACTACAGGTCAAGGAGTAAACATCCACGAGTACTTCGAGTGATTAACATGACAGATGCACAATCCATCGCAGCCAAAATCAAACCTTCTCCGGTGAGACGTTGTTGAATACATTGACAGAACCAGCGTAAACGATCGTTAATGGCGTCGTCTTCGCCTTTGGCATGTCCCTATATATGCAAAGCAACACAAGGTATATTTCAGTCCAAGATCAATTCACCGACGCTTCTATGAATTACAAGCACAATAGCATCGTAGCATGGCGAATTAGCGACCTTGCTCCATACGCGGCGACCGTAGATCCAGCAGCCGCATTGTTCACGGCGAAAGGCGACTGCTTGAACGAACCACCGCCGCCGGCGACGGCGACATTCGGGAGGCTGGGCGAACTGTGGACCCTGAACATCTGGCTGCTCGGGTTGAACGGCGACGAGGCAGGAATCACTCTAGCCCCGTTCAGGACGTGCGGCGGCTGCCCGCGGTGAGCACCGTGCGCTGCGGCGGCGTACTGCGGCATGCCGTGGCCCTCGGCACCAAACGATTTCTGCAGAACACCATGTCCACCAGCAGAAGCTATGAGGATATCAAGCAGAGCTCGCAAGCTACAAGATAACCAGAGCCGAGAAGAGGAGCAGCGCAAGCTACCTGTGTTGTGAGGACGTGAGACGCCTGCTTCCTGGCGCCGTCGAACGCCGAGAACTGGGGGAACGCGTGCTCCCTCGGCTCCTCCCTCGCCGCCGACGTGAACGACATCAACGCCGGCGCGCCGGCAGCCCTGCTCGCGAACGACCAATCCATCGCCGTCGCTCCGCCTCCACCTCCTCCAAAGTAAGCTGAAATTTGCACATACACACACTCTGTCAACTCAGGCGCCACTGCCTGTAAATATATACGAATCAATGAATCATTGAATCAAGAATCCGTTAAACATCCCCATCCTACCAACGAAGACGAGTACTCGAAATATACTAATAACATGCGCGACCGCCAGAAAGATTCGGCAAGCTTCACCCGGAGAAAAATCGTTGCTTTCTTTCTTGAAGCATTAACTCATGGCCGAATTCGAGCATACTCGGCAAGTGAGCCATCAAAAGGAATTAGGCAGCCATACCAATCACGACCGCCGTTTCCAAAACAAAGCAAGAGGCCGCACAGCCATGGCGGTGCAACCAGGACGAGACGTGTCGCCTCGCCGGCCCCAGAACCACAACCATCACGTCGGCCACGGCCGCCGAGCTAAGCTAGCTCGCCGGCCAACCCCAAGCAAGATTCGCGCGCGCCAAACTGCCCGAACCAACCACACAAGAAGCTAGAGAGAGAACCCATGGCGGCAAGCAAATTCACCCCGAAAGGCTTTTACCTGATTCCTTCCTCTCATCTGCACGCTGCTGCTGCTGCTCCTCTTTGCCGATCGCGCCCAGGAAGTCCCTCTCCATCCAGCCCCGCTCGCGAAAGCGCGCCGCAGATTTTGCCCTCCAGAGCCCGGCCTGGTCGATAGGTAGGCAGTAGGCAGAGAGACTGGCCGGCTACCTCTCTCTCTACTTCTCTCTCTTCTGCTGGTGACGACGACGCCCCAGCCTTGACTATTCTACGGCCACTCCCCTCTTCCTCTCATCTCTTGTAGTCTGTATACGCTTAGTACTTAATTAATCACGCGGTTTCTACTTAACAGAAGAATTAAATAGAAGGTGGACATACATTAAGATAATCAGTCTAGAACTAATTAAGGATGTGTTTGCTATCCCATATTTTTTATATAATAGTTTCATCTCTGAAACTATGTTTTTTTAAAGTTGGAGATGAAATGTTTTTTTCACAGGATGGTGTGATGTCTAAATTTTTTTTCAAAATAGAGATACTCCGAATCTCTAAATTTTTTTTCCTAAAGTGAAATAACCTCATCCTATTATTGTCTAATTAAGGCACCGTTTGGTTCTTTAGTCTAAAGTTTAGTCCCCGTTACATCGGATATTTGGATGCTAATTAGAAGTATTAAATGTAGATTAATTATAAAACTAAGTACATAAACACTATTAAACATAATTAGTTCATGATTTAATAATGTGGTGCTACAGTAAACATGTGCTAATGATGGATTAATTAGGTTTAATAGATTTGTCTCGCGAATTAGCCCATGGCTTCTACAATTAGTTTTATAATTAACTCATGTTTAGTTCTTTCAACTAGCATCTAAATATTCGATGCGATAAGAACTAAACTTTAGTTCAAGATTCCAAACACCACCTAAATCATAATACTCTCCGATTACAGAGAATGAGAGGATAGAAGTGCTATATTGTTTCCCAACCAATAAGAACTTGGAAAGGTCTGGTGAGCATGGAAGGATGCAGGCTGGGCCCACTCCGCAGTGACAGAAAAAACGGTCATGTCGCCGATAGGGAGGAGAGAGAGGGAGGGAAATAGTTAAAAATAGGAATATAATTTGCATCACGGGGGGTGGACTTTAGTGGGGCGGCTTGTTGTTTATGTTTCTTCGCTATCACCATGTGCCATGTGCGCATGCACGCACGCACGCCATCTGTAAGGTTCTCTTCGCGAGTACACTTCCGTTTTAATCACACTTCAACTATTAATTCTACAATAAAACTAGAATAAATAACTTTAATAACAGCATATATGATATATGTATAGTACTTTGGATTGTAAATCTAATTATACGAATTGTATACTATATAGTTGAATTATGTAAAAAAATATTGTTAGTTAAATCTTAAATTCTAAAAGTCAAAACTGATAAATATTATGAAACGAAGGTAGCCATTTATTTATTATTGGTGGGTTAGATTGTTCTTGTGGTTTTTTTATTATTGGGACTTCGCAAATTTGAGGTTATATGAAAGGACATTGATATCCTTTGAAATTCTTTAATTTTGATTAATTTTATAGAAAAAAATATAATAATAACTATAAAACTCAAATTAGTTTTATTAAGTGTATCATAAAATATGTTTTAATAGGGTCTTTATTAGTCTATTAGATATCATATATGTTAATGTATTTTTCTTTAGAATTGCACAAAGTTAAAGAGGTTTGATCAATTTTAAAGAAGTACTCCGTGACCCACACATTAAGTCATTAACAAAGGCTTAGAGTACAGATCATGTGGATCAAACTAGCTTAGCATGGAGCAATATAGTAATATAATAGGGATTTGTCGACTAGAACAGTAACATGCAGGGTGGCCATTAATTAGCTTAAAACGACAGGGTTAAGTATACTTGATTACGGCAGATGCAGATCTGCGTTGAAAACATGCATGGTCTTGACGGTCGTAGCTATCTTTGTTAAAAGAGATATGTCAGGACTGAGCTGACAGGCATGTGCTTCCTCTTAATTTGTGGCCTTTTACAGTTAGGATACATTGATCTCCATTTTAAACCTTCCCAGACGCTCTAATCATGTGCTGGTCTAGCTTCTCCTCCTTTTTCAATTCATCTTTTTTTCATACCAAAAAAATCCATGATATATTACTTCCGTTTTCAAATATAGTCAATTTTAGACTTAGGCCTGTTTGCATCTTGGTGCATCTAGACCCCTAATTAATTTTGGTGTATTAATGACAATGATGATCAAAAGCTACTAATCGTATTGATGAGTTGTATGCAGAGAAGTCACGAAAAACGGCATTACAATTGAATCAATTTTGGAGAAAAACTCCGGTTAGTCCAAAATAGGCTCAAATGTGCAAAATGTTGTATTAGTTTTGAATTTGAGTCTAGGACCGTCATTCTATAAAGAGGGATACGTTGAAAGTAGTTCCGAAGCTTTGTGCTCAAATAAAAATCTTTTTGAATGTTTTTTGAATTGGTTCAAACTAATTCCTAAATTTTTCAGTTGGCCCGAAACTTCCTGTTAAGCCCGGAACTTCCGAAATGAACCTTCTATATCGGTTTTATTTTTGGCCCGGAACTTTCGGTTATACCCGGAACTTTCGAAATGAACCTTCTGTATCGGATTTTTTATTTGGCCCGGAACTTCCGACATGAACCTTCTGTATCAAATTTTTTATTTGGCCCGGAACTTCCGGTTAATCCCAAAACTTCTGAAATGAACCTTCTGTATCGGTTTTATTTTTGGCCTGGAACTTCCGGTTAACCTCGGAACTTCTGAAATGAACCTTCTGTATTGAGTTTATATTTGGCCCGGAACTTCCGGCTAAAGCCCGGAACTTCCAAAATTGCTGTTCTGTTTGACTTTGTTTTTCATCCCGGAACTTCCGGCTAGTACCGGAACTTTCGGATGAACAGTTGAAATATGTTCAAACGGCCACTTTTTGAGTGAGGGGTATAAATACCCCATCACCCTATTTTAAACAGCTCTCTCTCTCACCTGAAGAACTCCAAGAACCCTAGAGCTAAAACCCTAAACTCTCTCTCTTTCAAAGCAAGATCTAGAGCAATCTTTAAGATTTGGTTTGAGAGTGCAAAACAAATCTTCTAGCAAACTCCTTGCTCCATCTTTTAAGAAGATTTTGGGTGATTGAGTTCGTTGTTTTTCTTGATAAATCTTGAGCACAAATATTTGAGCCTACAAGCCTTTCAACGAATTTGTTAGTCTTGAAGGTGCTACCTCCTAGACGGCTAGACGGCTAGACGTCAAATCCGTGAGCACCTAAGAAGATTGTGGTGTGCCCGGAGAAGTTTGTGCAAGCTCTACCTTAGCTTCGACAAGGTAACTAGTGAAAATCCAAGCTTAACTTCAGTTTAGGCTTGGTGAGGAAAATGGTTAAAAGAGACCCGGCCTTTTGGGGCCCCTCAATGGAGACGTGGGATCGGTGGATCCGAACTTCGGGAAATATTCACTCATGTTCAATGTGTTCTTCGTGTTCTTGCTAGCTCATATCTTCATATTGCTCGATCTACTTGCTAGTTAAGTTGTAGAACATATTCCTGTGTAAAAGGTGTAGCTAACAACATTGCTCATACTCGTATTCATTTACTTTGTTAGCTAGATTAAAGGCCAAGAAGAAGAAGGAATCAAGCGACGAGAGCGATGATGAAGAACTTGTCCTATTCGTCAAAAAGTTTAAGAAATTCATGAGAAAGGGCGGATTCGATAAGTACAAGAAAAGACATGACAAGTCCAAGAAGAGGCAATCCAAGAAGGGTTGCTATGAGTGTGACGATCTTGACAAATTCCTAGCCAATTGTCTCAAGAAGAAGAAAGATGAAGATAGCAAAGAAAGACACAAGTACAAGAAGGGGAAGAGGAGTGGCCATGCTCACATTGGTGAAGAATGGGATTCCAATTCTGAGTCCGAGTCAGAATCAGAGTCCGATTCTTGCAAGAAATGAGTTACCACCATCGCCATCGCTAACCAAACACCTTCAAGACCTTCACTCTTTGGAGAGTTAAGCGACGACGACGGCATCGTCTCCCCCAAGTGCTTCATGGCTAAGAACAAGAAGGTACTACCTAAAGCTCTAGATAAAAATGATGCTAGTGATGATAGTGATGATGAATCTAGAGCTAATGAAGTAATGCTTAAAACCATGAGTAAATAAGCTAGAATCAAATTTAAACAACTTATGGAAACAATAGAGTCGCAAGAAGCAACTTTTAAAAAACAAGAAGCTTTACTTGTTCTTAAAAAAGAAAAAAATGATGATCTTAAGCGGCTTCTTCCTAAGGAAAAGAATAGGGTAGACAAATTGACTAATCTTAATAGTTTAGTCAAGGAAGCTAATCTAGACTTAGAGGAAACCCTCAAAACTCTCAATAGCGAGCTTATGATTCTAGGTGAATCCAATAAGAGTCTTGAAGAGAGAATTGAGTCTCTAATGTCCCAACCCAACTCTACTCCTTCTATTGCTTCCACAAGTAATGGTTGTTCAAAATGCTATAACATTGATATCATTGCTTATGAGACTAACATGAAGGAAATAGATGTCCTTAGATAAGAAAATGAGAGGCTTGGCACCTTAATAAGTTTTGGGTGCATGAAAGCCTATAAGTCAAAGGACGCTCTATACAAGACCCTCAACGCCCAAAGCAATATCGAGAAGCATGAGCTTGGCTATCACCTAAATGAGACCAAGCTCACTCCTAGAAGAACGAACAAGGGTAAAGAGGTAATTGAGTTTGTGAGGGAATGTCAAGCTCTAAAGAAGATGAAGAACAAGCCTTATGCCTCACAAACCACTTTCTATGACTCATACTTGAATAGGAGGAACCACCGTGGTAAAGTGGTTGCTCAATTTGTAGGCAATAAAAATAAAAAATCATTAAGATGTATATGGATTCCTAAAGTGCTTGTGACTAACGTTGAAGGACCCTAGAAGGTTTGGGTACCTAAAACAAAGAACTAATTCACTTGTATGAATATTCCTCCGGTGGATCAAGTTGAGCGATGGATAGTGGATACACCCACCATATGACCGGAGAGAAAAGAATGTTCATATCCTTTGAACCAAACCAAAATCAACATGAGTCCATTTTGTTTGGTGACAATGAAAAATGAGAGGTAATGGGTATAGGTAAAATTGCTATCACAAACAATTTCTCAATTTTAAATGTTCTTTTAGTTAAATCTTTAAGTTATAATTTACTTTCTATTTCGCAATTGTGTGAGATGGGGTATAATTGTGTTTTTTCTAATGAGGGTGTAACCGTTTTGAGAAGAAGTGATAATTCTATGGCTTTCACGGATAGGTTAAAGGGAAAACTTTATCTAGTCGACTTTAAACAAGATAAGGTTGAACCTAAAACTTGCCTTATGGCCAAGTCTAGCATGGGTTGGTTATGGCATCGCCGACTAGCTCATATTGGTATAAGGAACTTGTCAAAACTTCTCAAATGGGATCACAACCTAGGACTAACAAATGTCTTATTTAAGAAAGATAGGTTGTGTAGCGCGTGTTAAGCTAGAAAGCAAGTTGGAGCGCTGCACACCGCAAAGAACATCATGACAACGAGAATGCCACTCGAGCTCCTATACATGGATTTATTTGGATCCGTGGCCTGCTTAAGCATCGGCGGTAACAAATACGGTTTTGTAATTGTCGATGATTATTCTCGTTTCACTTAGGTATTCTTTTTGCATGACAAAAGTAAAACACAAGGTATATTCAAAAGTATTGCAAGAAGAGCCCAAAATAAATATGAAGTCATCAAGAAAGTGAAAAGTGATAATGGATGTGAATTCAAAAACACTCAAATTGAAGACTTTCTTGATGGAGAAGGCATCAAGCACGAGTTCTCTGCTCCGTATGATCCATCTCAAAATAGAATGGTAGAACGGAAGAATCGGACCTTGGTAGAGGTGACAAGAATAATGCTTGATAAATACAAGACTTCGGACATCTTTTGGACCAAAGCAATCAACACCGCAAGCCATGCCATAAACCGTCTCTGCCTCCACAAGATCCTCAAGAAGACGGAATACAAACTCCTAACTAGTAAAAAACCTAATGTTTCATACTTTAGAGTGTTTGGGAGTAAGTGTTTTATCTTGTGTAAGCGGCCAAGAAATTCCAAATTTGCCTCTAAGGTAGATGAAGGGTTCTTGGTCGGTTACGAGTCAAATGCGCATGCCTATCGTGTATTCAACAAAACCTCGGGTATTGTTGAAGTCACTAGGGATGTAACATTTGATAAAACTAATAGCTCTCAAGTAGAGCAAGTTGATCCAAGTGTTATAGGCGAAGAAGAACCTTCATATGAAGCAATCAGGAATATACAAATTGGAGACATAAGGCCAAAAGAACAAGCACCTGTTGATCAACAAGAACCTCAAGTAAATGAAAGTCAAACTCAAGAGACTCAGGAGCAATGGGTGTTGGATAAAGATCATGAAATCCATGAAGAAGTTGTTCAACAACCCGCACAATATCCAAGAGTCTACCAAAACATTCAAAGAGATCATACCGTGGACAATATCCTTGGAGACATACAAAGAGGGGTAACAACTCGTTCACGCGTTGCTAATTTTTGTGAGTGTTACTCTTTTGTGTCTTCTTTAGAACCTCTAAGGATAGAAGAAGCTCTTAAAGACACGGATTGAGTGATGGCTATGCAAGAAGAGCTCAACAACTTCAAGAGAAATGAAATATAGAAGTTGGTGAAAAGACCGAAACAAAACGTGATCGGCACCAAATGGGTCTTCCGCAATAAGCAAGACGAGCACGGCATGGTCATATGGAACAAAACGAGGTTGGTTGCTCAAGGTTTCTCGTAAATCGAAGGTTTGGACTTTGGTGAGACTTATGCTCCCGTTGCTAGGTTAGAATCAATTCGAATTTTATTAGCCTATGCAACTCACCATGATTTCAAGCTATATCAAATGGATGTGAAAAGCGCATTCTTAAATGGACCAATTTTTGAATTGATGTATGTGGAGCAACCACCTGGCTTCGAAAATCCCAAGTTCCCCAATTATGTGTTTCAACTCCAAAAGGCGCTCTATGGGCTTAAGCAAGCACCTAGAGCATGGTATGAATGCCTTAAAGATTTTCTCTTAAAGAAATGTTTTGAAATAGGTAAAGTCAATCCTACTATCTTCATTAAGCGCTTTAATAGTGATTTCTTTGTTTGCCAAATATATGTCGATGACATTATATTTGGTTCTACTAATAAAGACTTTTATGAAGAATTTAGTACGATAATGACTAAAAGGTTTGAGATATCGATGATGGGTGAGTTGAAGTTCTTTTTAGGATTTCAAATCAAGAAACTCAAGGAAGGCTCCTTCATTTGTCAAACGAAGTACATCAAGAATATGCTAAAGAAGTTTGATATGGAAAGTGTCAAGCCCATCAAGACCCCATGCAAACCAATGGCCATCTTGACCTAAATCAAAAAGGAACCGATGTCGACCAAAAGGTATACCGTTCCATGATAGGTTCCTTATTGTATTTATGTGCATCTAGGTCGGATATAATGCTTAGTGTTTGCATGTGCGCAAGATTTAAAGCTACACCAAAAGACATTCATTTGGTTGCCGTTAAGAGAATCTTGAGATATTTGGTTCACACTGCAAACCTAGGACTTTAGTATCCGAAAGGCTCAACCTTTGATTTAATTGGCTATTCGGACTCTGATTATGCCGGTTGCAAAGTGGATAGAAAAAGCACTACCGGAACTTACCAATTTCTTGGAAGATCTTTTGTTTCATAGTCTTCCAAGAAACAAAACTCAGTTA